>VZTG01000026.1:89029-101107 GCA_013397845.1 Melanocharis versteri
TGTCCGGTCCCCGCCGTCCCTCCATCGGGCGGGTCCCGTGGCTGCGCGGCAGGAGCGACCGCCCGGGTCCCGCCCGGCTCCGCTGCCCGGCCCCGGCATCCCGCACCCCGTGCGTCCCGGGGGATCCCGGTTCCCGGGCTGCGGGCGGCAGAGTCGGCTCGGGGCTGCGTGCCCCCGGTGGGACGGGACGGGACGGGAGCGTGGCCGGTCCATGAGCGGGGTGTGGAGTTCGGAGCTTGGACACTCCCGGTTCCGCTGCCGGTGCTAGCGGCTTTCGCCGTGCCTGGGCGGCGTCGGGACAGTGGGAGAGGCCGTCCCGAGACCCTGGACCGGGGCTTTTTCAGCCCTTCCCAGCGCCTCGGAGCCGTGCGGTGCCACCGGGGTCCCCTCTCCCGCAGCGGCGCAGGAGTTTCCACCTTCCCCTCGCACGATGCTGAGTGTTCCGCGGGGAGTGGGGGCCGTGCGGTATTGTAACGGGAAATTGGGCTTGGAAGAGCAATTGGACAAATCCGTGGAGGATAAACCCCCGATGGCAGCAGCGTGCTGGAGCGGCTGGTGCTGCCCGAGGTGCCCAGGCGCTGGTTCCCGCAGCCCGAGGGTTTGCTCCATCCACGGCTGCCCCCGCGGATGCGGCCGGGCTGGGACTCCCATGTGCTTGTGACCGAACCAGAATGGTGTGCGTGGGGAAAGAGGGGGGCACAGGGGGTCTAGGGCGGGGGCAGGCTCCGCTTTGGAGCAGGGTGAATCCTGCTTAGGAGGGGAGCGACTCCCGCCTGGCAGCGCAAGACCCGTCCCTGCCCCCATCCCTCCCTTCCATCTTTCGCCGTTTAGCAAACCTCAAGCACAGCTAATGAGAGCACGAACCCAAATAAGCGTCACAAGAGGCTGGTTTGCAGAGGCGGAAATTGCAAAGAAATCACTCACAAAAAGAAAAAAAAAAAATCATCTAACTGATTCGCTGGTGGGTCACGGAACAAACAGGCTTTTGAGTCAGAGGGATCCAGTGCCGCGGGCCTGGCCCAGACCCAAGGGCTGGGGCAAGTGCCCTGTGCGCCAGCCGCTGGCTCAGATGCTCCTTGCAGAGGCTGTGGGTGTCGGGCTCCCACGTCAGGGAACACTTCCATCCCTCTGTGGGGCCACTGGCACATGCCGGGGGATTCAGCCCTCACAGCAGCCACCCACTGGCCCCACTCTGTCTGCTGCCCTGGGCTGGGACCCCCTCTCTGTGGGGCCAGGCAGGAATTGGGCAGAGATGCAGGCAGGCAGGGCAGGGCAAGGGGGAGGCAAGCTACAAGCCCAGATCCTGGCTGGCAGGCTGGGCATCTCCCAGAGCATCACGGGGAGTGCTGGGATAACTGGTCCATCCCTGTGGTCCAAGTGCTGGATTTGGAGCCTGTCGGCAGAAGAGGGCTGGCAGCAGCCTTGGGGTGGCCGTGGGGGCACTGAGTTGCCATGCCAGGGACCCTTGGGGATGCCTGCTCTGGGATAGCTCTTGTGCCACAGGAGCCAGCACAGAGCATCTCTAGGCTCCCCAACTCATCCCAGGCACCAGAGTGATCCCTGTTCCTCTGCCCCGAAGTGTTCCAGCCACGGCCAGGATGTTGCTGCCCTTCACAGAGGTCCTGGCACAGCAGGGATCCCTCACCCTCTGCCCTCTCCGCAGGTGGAATCTGTTGGCTGCAGCAGGGGAAGGAGGCCAAGTGCACCATGATCCTGAAGACAGGCGTGACGTGGGAGGAATGCTGTGCCAACGGCAACGTGGACGTGGCCTGGTCTAACTACACCTACCCAGGCAACAAGATCAGCCTGCTGGGCTTCCTGGGGCTGGTGACCTGCCACCCCTGCAAAGGTGAGCAGGCTGGGGGGTGAGGGGCTGCTGTGGGGCTAAACTCTGCCTGTGGGGAATGCGTGGAGCCCTGGGGGCAATACTCAGAGTCTGCAGCACAGAGCTGGGCTGCCCCTCACCAGACAGGGCTCTCCTTGGTGGTCTGGGACAGCACAGGGACCCTGGGGACTGCTGACCCCATGCTCCTGCTGCTGCAGCTCCTGGATGGATGCTGCTGTGGATCAGGGCTGGCGGGACAGCCTGTGTCCCCCGGCTGCTCTCATTTTGAGTGTATTTTAGTTGCTGTCCCAGTGGAGTGAGATGCATGACCCAGGTCTTGGCCGGGCAGCCAAGTGCAGGGAGAGGATCTGGGGCTGGCTGTTCCCAAGTTAACCCCTCTGCGCTGGGGCCTCCCTCCCCTGCCCTCGCCACGGCTGCTCAGAAGAAAACTTCGCCAGGTTTTTCTTAGGAAAAAAGATCTATTTCTTCCCCTCCGTTGCCCCTCGCTCCTCCCAGCGCGTGTGTGAAATGGCTTTATGTAACGGGCAGTTCCAGAAGTGGAAACTCTCCAGCTGTGAGTTCCAGCCCCGCCAGATGTTTTGGCGTGTGCCGGAGCTGCGGATCCTCCAGCACTTGCGTGGCTGTGTGAGAACACGCTCAAGGACCTGCTGCCCACAGGAGGCAGGAGCAGGGCTTTGGAAGGTCATGTTGTTATTTGCTTAAAGGGGAAAAGGTTTTTAACAAAACCACTTCCCCCAGCGCCCTGCACCCCTCAGCACTGCCACAATGGCAGCGTCCTGCTGCAGCTTGGGGTTGCACCCTGTGCCAGCCAAAAGCTGAGTAAGATCCTGGCCCCATCCCTGCTTGGAGGGAGCTGGGAGCACTGGGACCCTCTCCAGAGGCTCCCCAGTGCTGGAGGAAAAGTGCAGTGGGGATGGGCAGCCCTCAACCAGGAGTCTGCACTCACCTCACTTATCTCTGTCGGGAGGCTGGGGGACACGGGGGGGCTGCTAGTGGCCACAGACTACGGTGGGGGCTGTGGTTCCTGGGGTTTATTGGTGTCTGGCAGCAGGATCTTTGAGGAAACCACTGGGGAGCCTGGCCAGCACGTGCACCACAACCCCCCACCCTCAGCCAGCCCCTGCCTGTCCCATCCAGATGGAGCTGGTGCTGCTCCCCACCAGGCTCCAGAGGCCTTGGAAGAGGGCGGATAAGAGGAGCTGTGCTCCCACTCCCCGGGCTTGCGAGGCTGGGAGAGGTTACTCCAGGACAAAGTGGGCTGCAGCCGGGGCGGCCAGGGATGGTGCTGGCCGGACCCTGGGGGCTCTGCAAATGGGTCTCTGGGGGGAGGTGAAATTCCTGGCTCCAGCTGCTGGGGACACGGTGTCCCCCCCAAGGACGCAGTGCAGGGGGAAGCCAGGCTGCAGGGTTGGGGTCACAGGCGGATTCTCCAACTGCTGCAACTATCCCTTGCTGGGACAGTCGGGATGATTTGACTCTGCTCTGCTGGCAACATCTCAGAGTAGGGGGTGATGAGGGTCTTGTTTGCTCTGGCAGCCCTGGCACACGGAGCTGTCCTCCTCTGTCCTGGGGTCCCCCAGTCTCAGCCCCCCCTCCCCTGGGACAGGTCCCAGCTATGGAAATCAGGGAGCAAAATGGGAAAGCATTTCCCAGCAGGGAATTTCCCCCGGGGACAGCTGGGCCAAGCAGACAGGGAATTTCCCCTTCTTCCTTCTTCTTCTCCTCGACCTCCTCCTCTTTCTCTTTCTCCCCCTCCTCCTCCATGTCTCCTAAGGTGGCCCATCTCCCACAGGGAAATCCCCCTCTGTGCCTCCCAGAGCTCTCAGCACACACCCTGTCTGCTGGGATCCTTCCTGCTGGGGGCGAATCCCCATCTCTGAAGCCTTTCGGTCCTGCCCTGCGTTCCTCTTCTTGGGTGCTGCTGGGTCCCAGCAGTGCCTCTGTCCTGGGCGCTGTGGGAGTGCTGGGTCCTTTTGGGGTGAGGGATGTGTGTGCTTTGGGAGGCAAAGGGGAGTCCAACTGCCCCAGGCAGAGCCCCTCATCCCTGCTGCTGACCCCTTTGCCTCTCCCTGCAGAGGCACCAGTGTCTGGGCCCCGGGACACCAGCATGGGCCCCTGCTTGGCACTGGCGGCCCCTCTCCATCCCCGCCGGCGTGGGCACGGTCCTGGGGCACTGGCGGGACCCCCTGAACCTGGCCCCCGCGCTGGCCGGGAGGTGACCCGGGGGGACAAAGCATCTGCCTGTCTGGGGACCGGCGCTGGCTGCTGCCTCCCGCTCTTGTGTTCCAGTCACAGAGCGAGACAGGGCCGGGCATTGTCTGCTGGGAGCGGCATTCCCGATCGCCCGGACAACTCGCGAAGCCCGGCTCCTTCTGGAGGAACTGGGGCCTTGTAGAGATAGATTTTTCCATTGCACAAGAAAAAGAAATGTCTCCTTCCAAAGAATAAATAGATGGGAAGGAGTGAGCTGGTGCTGAGCGGAGCCGGGGCTCCGGATGGGGTGAGCACTGGAGGCTTGCGTGGAGTCGCAGCCAACGACCTGCTCCTTGGCGGAGCTGAGCAGATCCAGATGCTGCTGGGACAGCTCGGCGTCAGCACGCGTGCTGTGACCCGGGGGGCGTTAGGGACCACAAGGGCGATGCTGTCCCTGTCCCACTTGGTGTCACACTGCGGGGCTGGGCAGGAGGGGCCGTTCTCTGGTGGGGGACAGCCAGTGCCGCGTCCTCATGTGCTGCTGCCCTGTGTCCCCAGAGAGCTGCGAGGGGGTGGTGTGCGGCCCCGACAAGGTCTGCAAGATGAAGCACGGGCGTCCCCAGTGTGCCTGTGCCCCCGACTGCTCCAGCCTGCCCCGCAAGCTGCAGGTCTGTGGCTCCGATGGCTACACCTACCGGGACGAGTGCGACCTGCTGACGGCCAAGTGCAGAGACCACCCCGACCTCGAAGTGATGTACCAGGGCAAATGCAAAAGTAGGTGCAGTCATGCCCCTACCCCACTGCGTCCCATCCCTGTCCTGTCCCTGTCCCGTCCCCATTCCCTGTGGTGCAAGGAGGGAAGGTCTGTCCTGGTACAGGACCCTGTGGGACATGGGTCTCAGTGCTCTTTGAGGGGACGTCGCAGCTTGTTGGTGCAATGGGGTTTGGCCTTGCCGCGGGCTGAGCAGTAACAGCCCCTAAAATGTCATTTACAAACGTCAAGCCCCTTTTTTTCCTCTTTTGTAAAGAGTGCAGCGATCCTCCCAGCCCTGCCAAGAGCTGTCAGAAGGATTATGGTTATTTTTCCAGCCCTCCTTTCTGGAAGGCTTTGCCTGTCGAGCTCTGGGCTGCGCAGGGAAACGTGGGGCAAGAAATAGGAGTTGGGAGCTGCTGATGCCAAATCTTCCAATCCATCAGGGAAAGAGAGGAGGGTGGAGGGACGATGGGGGTGCACGAGCCTCCACCCGCCCCGGCAGAGCCCCGTGCAGGGCCTGATCCTGCTGCGCAGGCTCCCTCCACCCCCGTGCGCCCTCGTTCCAGCGCTGGGTCGGGTCCAGGGTGACCCTGCCCTTCCCTCTCACCGGGGCCAGCACGGCCGCTGCCAGCCTGGCCGCGGTGGCTGCTGCTTCCCTGCCAAGGCACCTGCGTGCGGCCGCTGGCCCAGCCGGGTCCCGCTGCGCCGAGCCCGCACTCTGCTGCTGCAGCTGGACCTCAGCTCCTCCCGCGTGGCAGAGCTCTGGCCAGGGCCGAGCCTGAGGGCTCAAGGTCACGGGCTCCCTTGAGCTCAGGATGCCGGTCCCTGCCAGCCCCTGCCCTCGGGAACAGCGCCGATGGGGGAGATCAGGACCCTCCGGCCTCTGGCTCTGCTCTGTCCCCTGGTAGCGAAAGGTGGGGAGGGGCCGGGTTTCCCTGGGATGATGCCCAAAGCCTGCCAGGGGTGAAGGAGCTGCGGGAAGAGGGTGGCCGTCCCTGGGGTCGCTCCAACCCTGTGCTTCCCTGCAGAGTCCTGCTCCAGCGTGGTGTGTCCTGGCACCCACACCTGCGTGGTGGACCAGACGGGCAGCGCCCACTGCGTGATGTGCCGGACGGCCCCCTGCCCTGAGCCCACCAGCCTGGACCACGCCCTCTGCGGCAACAACAACGTCACCTACCCCTCGGCGTGCCACCTGCGGCGAGCCACCTGCCACCGCGGCCGCTCCATCGGCGTGCGCCACTACGGGAGCTGCACAGGTGAGCGGGGCGGGGCGGGGGGCAGCGGGCGCGGACCCCCAGCGCCTGCTCGCCCCTCACACCCCCCTCACCACTTCTCTCTGCTTCCAGCTGCGGCCAAATTCTCCGCAGAGACGGACAGCGTGGAGGAGAACTATGTGTGAATCGTCCCTCGGCCGAGCCGCAGCCGGGAGACAGGGGCATTATGTGTATATTGTACAAACCATATACCTGATATTTATTGAGATAAAAAGATCCTTATTTATCCCTGTGTATGTTAAGCAGCCGCAGGGGGCTCGATTCCCATCCTGCCGGCCAGGGAGCAGGGGAGGGGGCTCGTGGCCGGAGCAAGGCCGTGCTGCCCTGGGATGCTCCGGTGCCTGCCCGGTGCCCGGCAGAGCTCTCCGCCGGCCGGTGCCCTTCCCTGCTGCCGGCGTGGTGCGGAGGGGTGTCCGTGGGCCCCCCCACGTGTCCTTGGCCGGCAGCCCTGGGCCTATTTATTTTTGGATTAATTCTCGGTACTCTGCTGACGTTTCTGGCCAGGACCTCGAGGTCTAGAGGGAATCTGCGCTTTCGCCTTCCCTGAGGGGCTCGGCCCCAGCTGCCAGCGGCAGGAAAGGCAGTGCACGCTGCATCGGATCGGAGAGAGATAGATATATATTTTTATATATATATATAAAAAAATATATGTATGTTATTGTCTCCTGAAGTTTCAGCATGTGTGTGTTCACACGGATTTCAGTTTAGGTTTTCCTAGGCCCATTCAGACCAGGCTCCCACCATCTTCGGAGGCAATGCCAGTGCCCGGAGGGCTGGTGCAGTGGCAGCCCTGACTGGGGGGCACAACCCTCCCCCTACCCAGAGCCCATCTCCCGGGGCAGCTGCCCCCAGCCCTCCTAATCCCTGCCTGCCAGAACAGCTTTGGGCACAGCCCAGGCTGCGGGGGGAGCTGGCCCTGTCCACCCCCCCAGGACCCCTCACCGCGGCTGCGCAGCCCCGCACCCCCTGCTCTGCCCACACCTGTATTTATTTTTACTCCTTCTCTCGTTTCTTCTGTTGTCACCTGTGTAAATACCAGCTCAGCTCTGACACCAAAAAGCTCTTGACTTTATATAAATATCATATATATATTATATATAAAAATACCTTATTTTCTATTTTTGTATGATTGGGTTCTGACCCCCGAGGTAGATGCTTTGGGAACATCCACATTCCCTATTTCATATTGTTGGGGCATTTTATGGCTGTGTTATGATTTGGACTATAATTAAAAACCAGAATAAACAGTGGTGCATGTCTAGTTTTGTTGGATGGGTTCTGGGGTCGCAGGAAACTTTGTTCTCCTTGGGGCTGTGCATCCACACCAGGGTCTGGGGGCGTGGGGAGCCCCTCGCAGCCATGAGGAGCCGCATCCCATCTGCTCCAGCTCCATGCTGGGGTTTTCCAGCCCAGCCGAGGCTGCTCTGTGCGGTGGGAGGGAAGGGGAGAGCGGGGAAGAGCAACCCGCGATGCAGATAAATCTGTTCCCAATCTCGGGCCGTGCCATGAGGGTTTGGTATTTCACAAAACAATTCCTGCCGGTAATTGGGTCCCGATGTGGGATGTTTCCCGAGCAGCAGCCTGCGGCTTGGCGCGCTGGGCTCCACGGGAACTGCTGCCGGATCCCCCTCGGCCGCATCCCCTGTGCTGGGGGCCGGCATGGCACAGCCCCTGACCCCTGGCCAATCCCCTCAGAACCACGGCCAGCCCGGGAGAGCATCACAGAAAATCATGGAACCGTTTAGGTTGGAAGAGACATCTCAGATAATCCGGGGTGGGCATTGGGGGTTCTCCTACCGCCCCTCTCTGCTCGCCCAGCTCAGCAGGGTCCCCCTGCTTTTGGGGGTGGGTGTACAGGAGTTCTCAGAACGCTGCCCATGCCCTTCTAGGTGCCACCACACGCGGTGGTGTGTGGCCTGGGTTCCTCCACGACAGCCTGCAGCGCTTCCTGCCCACGGCAGCTCCCGGTCCTGCCCGCCCCGCCGCAGGGTTTGGCCCCCAGAGCGGCTGGCGGGTGGCTCCGTGCCGAGCCCGCGGGCACGGGCTGCGGCGGCAACGGCAGCTCCTGTGATGAGCGGGAGATTTCAGCTTCCAAAACACGGCTGTGAGTCAGGCGCCGCCTTCCCACCGGTTTTTGGGTGGTCTGGGACAAGCCGGGACAGGCGCCGGCTCTCCAGGCTCCCTGCCAGCGCGGATGCCCTGGGGCTGGCAGTCCTGTCCCGGCATTCCAGGGGGTCTCTGCCCCACGCTGTCACTGCCAGCACGCCACCGAGATCGGGAGCTTCTTTGGAGGCTGGCAGCCTGGCAGGGGTCTGTCCTCTGCTGGCTGTCCCCGAGGCCGCCGATGCCTGCGGCTTGCATCTCCTGACCCCGCGCAAGGCCCTGCAGCAGCCACGGCGTGCCAGCAATTTGCAGATAAAACAAACAGCCAGGAGCGGGGAATGTCTGGGTCTGTCCCCGGAGACACCGGGCAGAGCCACACGTGTCTCGGCTGAGACTCAGCAGCAGCTCGGCACACGTCTGCCGGCCACTGCGGGCACCCAGCTCCCGCGGGGTGAGCGCCCGTCTGCGCGCGGGGGAGGCGGGTGAGGCTCCCGACGGGATCCCTGTGGGCTCCGCCAGCGCAGCTGGGAGCCCGCCTGCCCCCGGGGGGTGTCTGTGGTTCCCCTCTTTGGGGGGTCACGTCGCGCGGTGGGGAGGGTGCGGTACGGGACGGGATGGAACAGGATGAGGCGGGATGGGATGAGACGGGGTGGGACGGGATGGGGAGCCACACCCCGGCGGGGAGGCAGCTGGGGGTGCTTCTGGGGTGGCAGCACCTGGATGCAGATCCTGGCTCCTCTGGGGCAGGGCCTGGTCCTGAGCAGGGGCTGCACCCCCCGCCTTCCTCCTGTACCCCCTGCTCCGTCCACACATGCCCAGGACAAATCAGGGGGACCAAAACACAGAGAGGGAGCAGTGGGATGGAAACGGAGGGTTTATTGAGGAGGGTAAACGTTGCCACTGCGAGAGGATGCACGAGGGGCTTCTGGTGCAGCCTAGAGGGTACATAACACCTCTTGCCAATGGGCAGAGGGGACTCCTGCCCTGCCCTGGGTCAAGGAGCCCCGAGCATCAGCTCCCAGCCCCTCCAGAGTAAAAGGATGTGGAAAGTCCTGGCCCTCTTCTCTCCTCCCATGAGACATCTCGACCCCTCTTCCCACAGCCTGCCTGCACCCTGGACTCCCTCCCAGCCACGCTAGGGCTTCGGCTGCCCCTTCCGGTGGCGGGACCCCCGAACGATGTGATGCACCCAGTCAATGTAGTTGGAGATCTTGGTGTAGATGTCAGGGAACCGGCGATCCCCACATCTCTCCCCAGAGAATGAGACAATGCCATAAACCTTCTCCTTGAAGACCAGGGGTCCCCCGGAGTCACCCTGCAAAATGAGGGGGTGGGAGGGAGATCTGAGGGTCTCCCAGTGGGGGACAGGGCGGGGCACAGGGCCGGGGGTGCACTCACGGCGCAGACGCCCTGCAGCGTGGTGTTGCGGCTGGCCCCGCACAGCATGTTGGCTGAGACCTTGCCCCTCCACAGTGTCCGGCACAGGCTCCGCTTGACGATGGTGGTGTTGGTCTCCATCAGCTCGGTGGGCTGGTCTCCAAAGTTGGAGATGTCTCCCCAGCCCACCACGTAGCAGACAGTGCCGGGCTTCAGGTCGACGCGTGGCGAAGGCAGGCGGATCCGCTTCACGTACTTGTTCAGCGTGGCCAACCTGTCCAGCTGGGTGGGCAGCGAGGGCTTGGGTGGCTTTGCTGCTGGGGCAGAGTCCCCCCGCTGCTCCTGCCTCGTTCTCCCTCGCACCCCAGCTCACCGCTCCTGCTGACCCCCCGAACCCTGCCCTTCCCTCTTCAGAGGCTGGGCTCCTCCCTGTCAACCACCCCTCTGCACTGGTCCCAGTCTGCTGTAGAGACTGGCTGCCCGGGAGCCGCTGACCCGGACAGGGTCGGTGTGTCCTCAGTGCCTCCATCACACCCCACGGCGCGGTCCTGCTTCTCCGGAGAAGCACTGACATCTAGTGTCGGCTCGGCCCCTCGTGGGGCACCCCACCTCCTCCCAGTGCCCCGGGGCCGCGGGGCACCCAGCCTCCCTCCCGGTGCTCCGAGGCCGTGGACACCCCACACCCCAGCCCCCTGCCAGTGCCCCGGGGCCATGGGGCACCCCATCTCCTCCCGTGCCCCAGGGCCGTGGGACACCCAACCTCCCTCCCGCACCCCAGAGCTGTGGGATAACCCACTGCCCGGCCGCTGGGTGCCCGGTGCAGACTCACCTGCAGCAGGCGGATGTNTAGAGCGGGTGGGCGATGGACTCGGCCACGCTGAAGACCTGCTGGGACTCCTCGGGCTCCTGCAGCCGGTGGGCTCCCAGCACCACGCGCACTGAGGGGCTGCGCCTGCGGCCAGGGCGGTGCTGAGAGGGCGCTGCTGTGGCTGGTGGCCATCGGGGAGGGGGGGATGGCCAGGGGGACTCAAGGGGGCCATGGGTGGGAGGGGGCCGCTTAACCCCTTGGGACAGGGTTATTGGTTAGAAGGGGCCACACCATGTCCAGGGGGCACATGTCCCGCGTGGGGACAAGGCTCACCTGGGAATGAGGCAGTGGGCAGCCGTCATCACCCACTTGGGCCACACCAGGAAGCCCCCGCAGACGTGCTGCCCGTCCATCTGGATGGAGGCGATGAAGGGCCGGGAATGGGGTGCTGACGCCTTTCCCCCGATGATCTGGCTCCCCTGGGTGCCTGGTGGGTGCAGGTGATCGTCAGCCTTCCCTGTGCCACAGAGGAGTCCAGGGTTCCTATCTCCCACCCTGGGCATCTGCCCTGGCACCACAGTTCTCCCATTACCTGCCGGGGCCAGAGCTGGGAGCAGGATGGAGACTGCCAGGCTGAGGAAGAAGAGCCCAGCTGTGGCCATGGTGGCACAGAGGGGGCCACTGCCACCGCCTCTGGGGCTGCTCGGGGTGGGGGTGCTTAAATCCCTCCAGGGGCTGAGCCTTGGGATGGGGGCGGGTATTTCCCTCCTGCTTCCTTCTCTCCGGGTGTTGCTGCTTTGTGCAATTCAGCGGGTGCGGGGCCCTGGCAGCTCCGTGCAGCTTCCCCCGGAGTGGGAGATGGGGAGAAGAGCAGCTTCTCAGCCCTGACTCCTCTCGTGCCTCGAGCTAACTGGGATGAAACCCCTCTCCGCAGGGAGGTGGCAGCAGCGGGGCCCCAGGACACCTCCCACACTCGGCAGTGTCCCCAGGACCAGTGCGGGTGACACAGGGCCTGTGCTGTGCTCCCACCCGATGCCTCTTTCAGCCCTTCCAGAGCCCCACTGGCTCTGGGATGATGCTGTGGGCAGAGGGGCAGTTTCCTCCCCATGTTCTGCATCAACCTGGAATGAAAAGGGGGTGTAGGGGGTGGGGAGCATGGAGGTGGGGGGACATGTTGACCCTCACTGCAGGGCCAGGCTTGCTTTGGGGCCAAGTGCAGAGTTCTTGCCCGGCAGCGGGCAGATTTCCCAACGGAGGGTGGCTTAGGGCTTCCTGTGGCAGTTTGCCCATCACGGCCGTTGGGTTGGGAAACGGGGGAGCGGAAAGGGGGAGCGAAGAGTCGGTGGTTCCTGGAGAGGGGCACGACGGAGCGGCTGCATTCACAGGAGAGGGTTACACACTGACAGGGGCTGCGTTCATGGAGGGGCTGTGAACGCAGCTCCTCCAACCCGCCCCGCACCGGGCACTGCGCAGCCAGGACCCGCTCCGGGACCCCCAGCAGCCGCCACAGCTCCGGGGGTGCCCGAGGCCGGGTGATGGGCGGAGGCAGTGGCGGGCCGGGACCCACCTGGGACCCCCGGGAGCAGAGGAAGCCCCGGCGCGCCCCGAGGCCGGATGATGGGCGGCGGCAGTGGCGGGGCGCGCCCGGCAGACGGAGCTGTGCGGGAGGGAGGCGGGAGCACCGGCGCGGTCCCGACATCCCTGCGCATCCCGCAGCCCCGCC
>VZTG01000026.1:116289-144861 GCA_013397845.1 Melanocharis versteri
TGAGGATCCTGGGAGGATGGGGATGGAAGGTTTGAGGTGGGGATGTTAGGGATGGGCTCTGCTGCTCCCTCATTGTATGGGCAGAGGGTGTGGGGAGAAAGGTGTGTGTGGGACCCAGGATGCTGGGAGGAAAGGGATGAGAGGTGATGCTGCCCAGGTAAGTGGGACACGGCACCCAGTTTCCCGGATGCCCCCCGATCCCATCACCACGTGGTCGTGGGTCTCTGTCCATCCCCGGGCTGGTGCAGGTCCTGCTTCTGCCCAGGGCCAGTTTTCCAGGGCTCTTTCCTGGGGCGGTGGGGCCTCAACCCTGCCCGGTGCCAGCCTGGGTGCCAGCACACGCCCTGCGGCGGGCGTGGAGTGCTCCTGGCTCCTTGGCATCACCTGTGGACTTTGGCTCGGCCCCACGGTAAAACAGGCTCCGCTCACCTGCCCGGAAACGCAGACCAGCCTGGCAGCCGCAGCGCACCGGCGTCCCCAGGCCGGCCAGTGCCAGCCCCGAGCGGGAACGGGGACACCGAGAGGGTGAGTGGGACCCCCAGCACGCACAGCTGGGATCAGCCGGGGTCTGTCTGACACCAGTGCCGTGCTCGGGCAGCAGGGGGGAACCCCGGGAGGGGGTTCCTGGCAGGAGCGAGCTCCAATGGGGGTCAGAGAGGACGGGGACAGGGATGTCCCGCCCCAGGCACCGGCCAGGGCTGAACGTCCTGGCACAGCATCGCCCGCTCGGCTGTGGCACCCCGTGCCAGGAGGGAGGGCACTTCTGGGCACTGGTGCTGTCGCCCACTCCACTGGGATCCAGCCAGATCCAGGCACCAAGGGCACGAAGGACGCTGTGCCACGGTCCTGCCTTTATCCTGGCAGCTGCCAGAGGTGTCCAGACCGCGGGCAGGGCCGCGTGTCCCCAGGGAAGGAGGAGGGAGCTGCCCTGCTGCGAGGAGCTGGGAGCGGCAGTGCCAGGGCTGCTGTGGCAGCGAGGGCACCCGCCCGTGCAAACACGTGGTTATCGGCGGGGAGGCCCCGCGGTGTGACCGGAGAGCCCGGGCTGCTCCTGGCACATTCGCTCGGGGCTCCTCTGCCGTGCCCTGCCCTGGGGCACAGGGTGGGGAGAGAGCCGGACATGCGGGCTCTCGCCGTAACTTCAGGGCTCCTCAGTGCCGTAGCTGCGTTCATGGAGGGGCAGAAAGCGCCTGGAGGAAGGTCTGTGGCTGCATGGCCACGCCACCGTGCCGGTGTGTTGAAGCGTGGGCACGTTGGTGCATTGGCACACAAGTGTGTTGGCACGTTGGTGCATCGAGGCACCAGCGTGTGCCACGGGTCGGGGCCAAGGGCAGCCCCCAGGGCATGGGGCCAGCTGCAGCAGGGTGACGGCAGCACAGGAATTTGGGGACAGGGCACTGAGCCCAGGGTGGTTCTCGGAATTCCTCGCGGCTCCCTGGTGCTGAGCTTATCAGGGCCTCACAGCCACCCTCCCGCACCCCCCACACCCCACCGCTGCCCCCGCCGGCCACGCCCCGGCAGACGCAGCTCAGCTGGGTGCCCCGTGTGGCCTCCCCGGAGCATGGGGACCCCTGCCCTGACAGCTCCCTGGACAGTAAGTGCGGCGTGGTCGGGGGCGAGGGCAGCACCAGGCACTGGGGGCACGCTGTGTCCCCCTGGCCTTGGAGGGACCGGTGCCCGCGCAGGGATGGTGGCAGTGAGGGTGTGCAGTGAGAGCTGGCGCTGTCCGGGGTGGGCAGCAGAGGGACACTGGACACGCGCTGGGATGTTCGTCTGCATCAGCCGGTCTGGGGGCAGCCCTTGGCTCAGGGTGGGCGCAGGGTGGGTGCACTGCAGCTCTAGTCCTATGCAGAACCCCCGAGGTGGGGGGACCCTGGAGAGTGCCCAGATGTCTCCTCATGGTGGGGGTCCCAGGCCAGACGGGTGGCAATGTCATCTGCTCTGCCCAGCACCTCCCACGGTGCTTGGCTGGGCCGGGGCAGCCCAGATTGGGGGAGGCAAGCCCAGGACCCCCAAGTCCGTGCAGTCCCACAGCACCAGACGGAGCTGAGGGAGGTAGAATGTTTTGGGTGCAGCTCTGGGAGGGGCCGTTCCGCTTGCGTGGAGCCGGCCGGGAGCCCTGATAACAGCCCAGCTGGTTTCCCTGTCCCTGCTCCCCTCCTGTGCCGGCCGTCAGCGCTCCTCACTGAGGGGGTCCCCTTCGAGCCGGGACTTCGTCCCCCCCCAAACATGGTAAGAGGCGTGGGCAGATGGTTTTCATTATCCAGGTCATTGGGGGCAATAAAAGAGCAAGAGTGAATCACAGCTCGGGGAATTAACAAGGAAATTCAGCCGGGTACAGCTTCAGGCAGAGAGGCTGAGCCACCGGGGCTGGGCACAGGGCTGGGCAGCAGTTCCAGCGCTGAGGCATCGCCTGGGGCTGGCCAGGATGTCCCAGCTAATGACACCCACGTGCTCCTGCCCCAGGAAAGGTTTAAAAAGCTCCTGGCTGGGGCGCAGCCCCGCTTGCTTTGTGGGAGGATGGTGCATCCCGGGAGGGCTGGAGGTGAGCAGGGGAAGCTCGGTCACCAGAGCCGCTGCAGGAAGGAGGCACGCACAGAGTGCTCTCATCCTGGGGATGAGCCAGGATGCTCCGGATGCGGGGAACACCGGGCACCTGCCTCCGTCTGGGCGAGCCTCACCCTGAGCTGTGCTTGCCAGTCCCGTGGCCCCCAGGCTCTGGGCTGCCCCTGCTATCACCGTGGCCTTGCTCCAATTTTGCTGTATACTCCCAGGAGTCCGTGAGTGCCTGGGTGCGGTGCCCAGCGGTGACACACCTCGACCTGCTAGGGCTCACAGGAGCCCAGCCAGGAGCGGTGACAAGTGACTGCGAAGTCGTGGCTAAGCCTCGGCAAACAGCGGCTCAGGATGTGGTGCTGGCTCCAGGCACGCCCGGCTTGTCCGCGGGTGACATGCGTGTCACCAGGTCTGGAGCCAGGGATGGCATCTGCGATGTGGTGGCAGCCTCTGTCTCATGGGGGACCTATGCGTGCTGTCCCTCCCTGTCTGGCACCCGCTGTTCCAGCCGGCTCTGGCCCAGCCAGCGCTGGAGGATGGACCCTGAGGATGGGGCCGTTCACTCCTGCCCGGTGTGCCAGGGGGGTTAAAGTCCCCTCGTTTTATGAGCCATGAAAGCATTTTTATGACCCCGTTGTTTCTAGAGCTGGGCTATTTGGAGGCTCCTTTCGGTAAATGCACGAGGAGATTTTCCAGGCAGGGGTGGCCCAGGCGCCGGCACCGCCTCTCCTCGCGGGGAGAGGTCCCTCCCTGCCCTGTGAGCGAGGAGAGGCCCGTGGCTGTCCATGCCCGGAGCGGTGCCGAGCTGGACGTGGTGTCACCAGGAGCTCGTGGCTGAGGTCTTGCTGCCTTTGGTGGTGCAGGCAGCACTGACTGCCTGTGGCAGGTTTGGCTGTGCTCCCTCAGACCCCGGCCAGGCTGGGGACAGAGGTGGGACGGGTTTCTGCGCTCTGTGGCAGTTCCTACTGGGAATGGTGCTTTGTGCTCTGGCTGCTGCTGGCCCACGTGGGGCAGGCTGGTGTGACAGTGTCTGTCCCACGCTGAGGACAGCGGTACCAGGCTGGGAGAGGGGCTGCACCCCAACCTCTGCTCCTTCTGCTGCTCTTAATGGATGCTCTCCCCTCCTGCTTGCAGGGCCAGCCAGGTCCAGACCCGTGGCCTCTGCTGAACTGGGACTCGGAGGGTGACCTCGAAGCTGAGCAGTGGCCCCTGTCTGGGACAAGGTTGGCAGAGGGGTGACTCTTCCCAGGAGATGGACAGAGTCACCAGGCACCTGGTGTTCCAGCTCCCACAGGTCTCGCACCGGCACGACTCGCTGGCAGACCTGAGGGCCAGCAGCGACGATGATGTGTTCAGCTCCGCTGAGCACAGCACCCAGAGGGTGGAAAATGGCTACAGCTGGAAGAGGAGGTCCCAGTCACCCTCGTATTTCCTGGAGGGTGGAAGAGATGTCTGGAACCCGTCCCCAGACAGGGAGTCCAAGCTAGAGGTGGTGAGATCGGGAAGCTTGTACGACCTCCGGGCTTACAAGGGCGAGAAGAAACCCTCGAAGCTCTACGATGATGATGAGCAAGACCTGTACAGGGTCCCTCCACCCAACATCTCACCTGAGAAAGCCAGGGAGCTCGAAGATGAGAGGAAAGAGGTCATCCGGAGCCAGGTGATGAGGAAGAGCTCCACCATTGCTGAGAAGTGGAGCTCCATGGATGAGCTGAGCTCCATCAGCACCGGTGCGGGCAGCCAAGGTGAAGGCAGGCACACAGGCAGTGTCCCCACTGGCTTTGCCATCTGGTTTGACAAATCTTCTCCAGGCAGGGCTGCAACGCCCGTTGACCCTGAGAATATTGACACGGAGCAGATCAACTTCTCTGCAGCTCGGCAGCAGTTCCTGATGCTGGAGAAGACTAGCCCAGGCTCATTTTTCAGCCCAGGGCAGCAGGCCATGTCCCCAAGGCCAGAGTCGGTGACAAAAGTCCCCAGGGAAGAGTGGTACAGCCCTGAGACGGCCACAAAGGCTACGAGAGGCCACAGCAGTGCCAGTGCACCAAGCCAGAGCAGGACAGACAAGAGCGTTTACCAGGTTTATGATGTGTCCTCACACAAGACACCCGAGAAAGAGGAGGTTTATGCTCCCAGAAAGGCTCACATGGAAAGGTCGCATCCCATCGGGAAGACATTGATCCTGACCAAAGCAGGGTCCAGAGAAGACCTGGACTCTGGCTTGGGTGAGATGTACAACGAAGCCACTGCGGGCTATGCCAGCGATGGAAGCACCTCCAACGAGACCTTCAATGTGGATCTGAGGGCCGGCGGCAACGGGCTGGGCAAGGAGACGAGGGTCAGCAACGAGACGCCCATCGAGCGGGAGATCCGCATGGCGATGGAAAGGGAGGAGAACCTCTGGAAGGAAAGGGGGATCCAGCGGCTGACCTCCAGCAGCGAGCTGGTGGAGATCCAGACCAAGCCTGTCCTCAACATTCACACGTCTCCCGGCCCAGGCAGGAAAGGGAAGGACAGAGGCCGTGCTTCCCTTTACGTCCAGAGGGAAATTGAACAGGAAACGAAGCGTGAGGAAGATCTGAAGAGGCAGGGGAGGCTGCTGGGGGCGTATGACAGGGGGACGCAGCAGGAGCTGGATGAGCGCAGGAGGGTGTTCGAGCAGGAGGAAGCCCCCCCGCAGAAGCCCACTCCCCTGAAGCAGGCAGAGGAGAGGAGGAGCTGGCTTAAAGAGTTTGTGGTGGAGCAGCCCTCGAGCCCCAGCCCTGCGGAAGACACCAGGGCTGAGAGAAACATTCCCAGCTACACAGCAAGCATTGCCCACTTCCAGCTGTCCCAGCCGCGCTTCGCCGCCAGCGAGAGGAGCCGGGAGCAGCCCTTGGTGTCCCAGCACGTTTCCGCCAGCGCCAGCAAATGGGAGAGCGAGGATTCCTGGGGAGGAAAGCTTCCCAGCTCCACCCCGAGCCCCGCCAGCACTGCTGTCCTGCCCAGAGAGTACTTGTCCCTCTCCTTCTGGAAGCCCAAGGTGTCCTTCGTGGACGACATGGGGACACAGAGCCCACCGCGGAGGGAGGACGGCCGGGAGGAGCAGTACCGGCTGCGGACATGGAAGACCCAGACGTCGGCGCTGATCGAGGAGGAGATCCGGAGTGACTTGCAGAGGGAAGAGGAGCTCCAGGAGCAGCGGCGGCGGCTGATGGACACCTACAGCGACGGTGTTCCCCAGGAGGGCTCCCACTCTCGGCACAGCTCGGGTAAGGGAGCAGAGGGACCGAGTGGCAGAGAAATTATTTGGTGGGATGCCTGTAAGGACTCCTGTGTGCTGGTAGCAAGTTGTCCTGGGAGAACTTGATACCAGCACCCTGGAGTCAGCAGGAGAACTGCTGATGAGGAGGGATAGGCTCTGCAGGATTGCAGAGCTGCTCAGGTCTTGATGAGTTTGTGTCACGTTACAGCAGCAAACAGGGCTGGAAGGGCCCGGAAGGACCCAGCTAATGCATTTCACCCCTTGTTCCTGCAGTCCCTGGCTGGGGCCCAGGCATGGGGTTCCAGCTGTGACCAAACCTGCTGGACCTGCCATGGAGGCAGACTGGGGGCAGGGGCCTGACACTCCTGTGGGTCTGCACGCCTTAGGAGTGGAACTGAGGTCCCTCACCCCCTGACGCGCTTTCTCTCACAGCTGCCTCAGGTGCCAGTGGCAGCTACCTGGTGTCCGAGTCTCCCGCCTCCTCTCCTGCCTCACACCAGACGGGGATCCTGGGGCTGATCTCATCCTTCACCCCGCTGAGAGTGACCAGTTCCTCCCAGGGCAGTGCAGAGACCCTCACCCCTGACTCGTCGCATTCCAGCCCCTTCGAGGAGCGGAGGAGGAGGGTGAAGGAGGATGGAAAGGTGAACATGCCCAACCTGCTTGTGCCGAATGGTTGGGGGGCTTGAGCCCGGGGGGAAGACTGGTGGCTCTGGGGCTGGAGGTGGCTGTTCCTGACTCCCACCTGGAGCTCGAGATCCACATGCTCAGCTCGGTGGGAGACCCAGCAGCAGTAGCACCATCGAGGGGCCATGTGAGCCCCCCTGGGCAGAGCCTGCTGTTCAGGGCTGCCAGCACTGGGTGGGACTGGAGAGGAGCAGCAGCTTCCTCCTGTGGGGGATCCTGGTCTGGACTGTTCCCCCAACCCCAGGGAGGGCTTAGCTGCATCTGCTGCCTTCCCTTGACTCTCCCGTGCCCCCTCTGGGGGCCGGATCCGGCCGCCTCTGGATATTGCCCTGCCAGGCTGCCATTATCTAATCGTGTTTTCCTCTTCCCACAGTACGCAGGCATCGAACCCGTTGACAAGGTCAACACAGAGGTAAAGCCCTTCACGAACGCGGGGGCTCTGCTCGCGCTGCCCTGACACCTCCCACATTCCCCGGCTCCCCTCACTCCTGGAGGCTTGTGGGATGGACAGGGGTGGACAGGATGGTCCTGGCTCCCACGGGCACCACTTGGGTGGACACCGAGTTGGGCAGAGCGGGTTGGGGAGCTGGTGGGGGGAGCAGCTCTGCAAACCAGGTCATTATGGAAGTCTCTTCTTTATAAAGATCCTGCACATTCTGGTCTCTGCAGGTGGTGGAAAGCACCCGAGTGTTTCGCCACAAGAGCGCCATGGCCGAGCGCTGGGAGGCCGGGCAGTACGTCCGGGATGAGGACTGAGGGATCCCCGGGTCAGGGGCTGACCCCGTTCACAATCAGCTGATGCATGACCTAAATACTCGATCAGTTCCACCCTTGGCCCTCGCAACAATCAGAGACGTGTACCCTGCAAATCAATCTGGTTTATCGTTAAACTGATAATCCTTCCATGCAATAGATATACTCCTTCCTCCTCCTCCCTGTAGGGTGGAGGAACACTTTTTTTTTCTTAAGAGAGGAAAAATTGGATCAGTATCTTTTTAATCACTTCTGCCTGGAGCCAGCCAGGTGAAATCACCCAGTAATTCACTTTGCCCCTTGGGAGCTGTGTCTCAGTCTTACAAAAAAGCTGTTTTATTTCTCAGTGGTTTTAGGTTTTTAAGTACCACGAGGCTGAGCATTGCCTTGGGGGTACCTGGACTGAGGCCTCCGGATCAGTGTTGCCGTGGGACTTGGGAATCAACATTGGTTTAACTCCTGTGATCCATGGAGATGCAGCAATGGAATATAAATATATATATATAAATGCTGTTTATTTTGCTAATTTATTAAAGAGTTGTTGCTCTCTCTCGGTCTTCCAGGCCTGTTCTGTCCACCTGCTCCATTGGTTTTGCTCCGCTGTTTCAGAGGAGCCCCCGCGGTCGGGATGCGGGGCTGGGGCCGGAGCCTTGCGGGGGCTGCGGCTGGGGGGTCCCAAAGGCTGCTGGGCTGGGGGAAAGCCAGGGTCCCGCCGGCCGCGCCCGGGAGCCCCCGGGGCCCGTGGGAGGAGTCCCTGCCGGGGGTCGGGGTGGCACTGCGGGGTGGCATCGGGGAATGGCACCGGGTGGGCTTTAAAGTCCCGTTCGACCCCAACCGCGCTGCGGTCCGTGCCCGTCCGGCCGCCCCCGCTAGAGGGCTCCCGGGCAGCACCCGCGGGGTCCGGTACCGACCCGCTGAGATCCCGGTATGGATCCGCCGGGACCCCGGTAGCGACCCGCTGAGATCCCGGTACGGACCCGCCGGGACTCCGGTACCGACCCGCNACGGGATCCCAGTACGGACCCGCCGGAACCCCGGTACGGATCCGCTGAGACCCCGGTACGGATCCGCCGGGACCCCGGTACAGACCGGCCGGGACCCCGGTACGGATCCGCCGAGACCCCGGTACTGACCTACTGAGACTCCGGTACCGACCCGCCGGGACCCCCGGTACCGACCCGCTGAGATCCCGGTACGGATCCGCCGGGACCCCGATACTGACCCTCTGAGACTCCGGTACCGACTCCCCCGGACCCCGGTACTGACCCACTGAAACCCCGGTACCGACCCACCGGGACCCCGGTACCGACCCCACCCTGCAAGCGCTGATGGGGGTCCCGGTACTGACCCCTCTGAGACCCGGACCCCGCTCCGCCAGCGCAGACGGGGGTCCCGGTGCAGACCCCGGCCCCGCTGGGCGGGCGCTGACCGGGGGTTCCCCGGTGCAGCCCCAGGGAGCCGGGACGTGCCCAGGTGCTGTGACAGGTCAGAGGGGGCAGATAGCACAACCTGCTCTTCCCGTCAGCAGCCGCTCGTTCCCGAGCCTTGGGCGTGGGCAGAACCGACCAGCGACGGGGAGGAAAGAGCCCGACCGGGGGTGGTCTCGGGGCTGAGGGAAGCCGGGCCCCGCGGGGAGCAGGGATGTGACCGGGGCCGGGTCACCCGGGACCGGCGGGACCCTCGGGACAGCTGCTCAGTCGTGTGTCATGGCAATGCCACCAGTGCTCTGAAGCTCAACGGGAGCCGGCAGACGCCCTCCAGCACTTGAGGAGTTCGTCTTTTTTTATGTCTCTTCAAACGTCCCTAAGTTACTTCTTGATGTTAGATTGGTTGAATGGGACCAATTCTGGCAAAGAGCTTGACCCCCAAGGCTTCGTTTGACACCATGGAGATGGCTCAGAGGGCTTCAAAGGGCCCAAAGCCCTGTGCCACTGGGCTGGGAGCAGGGGAGACTGAGCACAGCAGGGAACATACCAGTGTTCCAGGAAAACATCACCTGCTGTTCAGACACAGACAGACAGGACTGAATTAAAGGTTCTTTTATTTGGCTCTGTCAAAAATGCAACCAAAAACCTGACTGAGCTGTTACAGGCACTAAACAGCACTGGGGCAGCTGAGCAGAGCTGAGCACATCTCCCAGTGCCTTCGTGGAGTTGTGTTTTGCACTCCAGGGAAACCACTTACCATAAAACCTTTCAACGTTGTCAGGCACTTTAAATAACTTCTTGAAACAGCCACAACTTCTTCAATCTACGAATCTTTCCCTAAGGGAAATGACCTGAACCTTGTCAGAAGCGTTCCTGCGAGGTTGGGATCGGCAGCGTCATCGCTCTCCTCATGTCGCTCATCCTCCTCCCAGGTCTGTGCCCCAGGCTGAGCTGTGTGGGGTGTCAGCCCCAAAATGTGGGTGCAGCTGACGCTCCTGGCCAGGCTCTGCCACCCCCAAGCCCTCTCCATATCAGCACTGGTCGTTTCTAACAGCATTGACCGTGTGGTAGTACATTAACTTGTTCAGCAAATGTGAAACTGAAGATTCTCATTAACTCACTGAATTATCAATTCCAGTAACAGAAACAACAACAACAAAGGAACTTCCCTGAAAGCCAAGGCGCTGCAGATTTGTAGGTACCTTCAGTGCCAAGGTGAAGCCCAGCAGAAGGATGTTTGTTCTCAACCTACACCAAATATTGCAATAGGATTCTGTTGCAGAGCAGCCTTGGAGCGGTTTAAGGGGCAAAGCCGAAGGGACACCCCTATTTCCTGGTCTTCCTTACTCCTCTGACTTCCTGGGTAATAGCTCTCAAGATCTTATCAATTTTGGCTTTTGTCAGTGCCTTCTTGCTGTACCACACTTTGTCCCAGACGGAGCACAGTGACTTGGGAGACAGGTAAAGAGGGTGTTTGTCATTCAGCATGTCCGGTGGCCTCTTCCTGGCATACTCTTTGTAACTGGCAACTGGACAGTTCTCTGGATCTTCAGGCTTGGCAAAGAGCCGTGGGCTTAGCTCCCCTTCATTTCCCCCGGGGCTCAGATCATCCTTCCACTCCAAGTACTCCACCTCTCCTTTGGTCTTCCTCAGCACCACCTGTCCCCAGCACAGCTGGTGGGCCTGGTGGTGGGTGCTTGCCCCAAACCCCCTAATGAGGTTGGTGAACATGAGGTGCAGCAAGCCCTGAGGGTGCGTCTTGCTTAAAACTTCCTTCTTAAGAAGGTTTTCCACGTCTTCATCTGTCAGGTTCTCCACAATACTCCACTCTTCCTCCTTCTCCTTCTTGAACAGGTACCAATGCTTTAATTTATAGGCTTCCTGAGAGGCCCTGAACTCTGGCCCTCTCAACATGTTGTACTGGTAGTTGTGGTCCTTGAGGTACCGGTTGATGCTGTGCTGGAAGAAGTTTATGGAACTGGCAGAAAAATCCATGCCATTCTGTCTCTTGGCAGAGCTGAAGAATGAGACCAGGTAGTGGTCGAGGTCTGCAGGAGGCAGCGCGTGGATCTTGCGCGTCTCGGAGGGGTGGTGCAACTTCAGCCACTCTTTGAACACTTTTATGTCTCCAATGGTATAGCTTTTCTTTTTCTCCTGCTTCTTCAGCACATCTAAAAGACAAGACACAGCTTTGTGGACAGCAAGAACCCACCAAGATCAGTAAAACACAAGGAGATACAGGATGGTGTCCACCTGCCTTCTGTGGAAGCCATTCAGAGAGGACAGTACTCTCCCAAACCCCTTTCCCTAGAACTGTGGGTCATATTTGTGTTCTCCACAAGCCAGCACAAATCAACAGTGCTCAACTCTCTGGGGAAAGTCGGGCTCCTTCCTGCTCCCTCTCCCTTGGCAGCTGGCCCTGCTCACTGCCAGACAGGGAAATTTCCCTCTCACTGTGAAATAACAGCGTGAACCAAAGGTTGGGGTGGATGATAAGGGAGAACAAACAGGTGAGTAAAAGTGTACTATCATTTTGTTTAAAGGATTGCCAGGATTCCAGTTGGGCTCTGTCTCAAGTTGCCATGGCAATACCACATCTACCCAGTTCGATGTAGCATGAGAAATGAATTCTTTGGATTGCTGGAAAGCTCCATCTGCTCGCCTGTGACTCGTCCAGGGCTGAGGAGGGGGAGATGGAAAAGGGCTCATGAGCCAACACCTAGAGATGCCCCTTTTTGCACCAGGTTCTTTTGTACAGGCTTAGTTGTCATCCTGAAAGATTGATCGCTGTCCCACTAGTTTGGGGTTTTGGCCTGTTTTGTACTGACTGCTCCAGGTGCAGAGAGGAACAGCTCATGAATCAATAATGCTGAGGCCTCCTCTGAGCCATGAGCCAGTTACCTTGGCAGAAACGGCTACTACACAGACATTCCCAGAAGAATTCCTAGTCCCTTCAGATGGCACATGATGTCAGTTATGAAAATAGTAAAATACTGCTCCCAAACCCCAACTGTGGCAGTTCGTGTGGCTATGGCTCCACAAGGAACAACAACCCCTAAGCCTTTTCAGGACCAGCACTGGTGCTGTAAGCACATCCCATGCAGACCCCAAAAGCTGCCTCAGCAACCTCTGCCCCTCCCAAGGACATGCCCAGGCCCCTGTGAGGCAGCACAGCACATACGAAAACCTTCATTCTTGAAAGGACTAAAGCAATGTGTGGAGTCCTGCATTTCCCATGCAGGACTGACACTGCTGCCACTGCCAGTGCTGGGAGGTTTTGCCACTGGTTTTGGTGCAGCCAGAGCTTTGGCCACAATTTCTCTGCATTACTTCCTCTTGTTTCTTTCTCTTGAGACCTGAGTCCCCCTCTCTGGCTCCAGTTTCCCACAGGGACTCCCTCAAGAACGGCCAACAAACTGTGTGGGGATACTGGGTAAAATGGAAGACCAAAGTATTCAAACTGGGATGTTTGTTGGGGCACAGCCAAAACCACCTTTGGGTACCCCAGAGAAGGGCATTTCCTACAGAAGTACCAATTCCTGCAGGCAGAGAGCTTTGTAAGTCCCCTTGAGCAGAAACAGGAGTGCCCCAATTCCAAGAGATTTACTTAGATGCTGCAGTACAGATCTTGGCAGTGATGTGAATTCACCCTCCTTGGATATTTTGGGAAAGTGATTAATAGAACACCCCCACACCCCTGCAGGCACAGAACTCCACGCTGTCTTACCTCCGTTTGAGGCTGCAGGTGGATGGCTCTCTGGACTCTGGAAGGCTGAAGAACAAGGTGTCTGCCCGGATCCTGATGTCTCGCTGTCCTCACCCACGTTCTCAGCACCGTCCCCGCTGGAGCCCGTTCCCGGTGTGCCACACTCTGGAGGGCTCAGCTGGAGATGTTGCTGAACATCAGCAGTGGCCTGGAACTCAAAGAATATCACCGAGGGCTGCGACTCAAGCTGGGCCCCAGCTTCAGTGCTGGGGACAGGAAGGGGTTGGAAACGTACCTTTGGTGCTGCTGACCCTGGGAGGCTCCCTGCTCTGGAAGCTTCAGCCGTGGGCCCTGAATCAGTGAAAGCACCCAGCCTCAGGATGTTCCTGCTCGGGTCCTCTGTGTCGCTGACAGGAGCCTGCAGAATGTAGGCACGGGTTAGGGGTGGCCTTGCTGTGGGGGCAAAGGCAGCTCTTTGGGAGGCAGTTGGCTGGTGCAATGCCATCTTCTGGCAGTGGAGCATCTGCAACTCCTCAGCAGATGGCTCTGACACATTATCCTGGCTGATTCTGTCTCCTTGGTTGTCTTCATCTGCCGCACACTGCTCTTCATCAGAGATGATCTGTAAGTCTTCATCACTTTCGGACTTCACATCCTGTTCGCCAGTTTGGACTCTACTACCAGACATTGAGAACTGCTGCTCTGCTGCAGAGAATGATGTTATGGGTTTCCTGGTATTTTGACTCCCCCTGGGCTTGTTATTCCTTGAGTAGGCACTGTCAGCCTTCTGTTCAGTGACCCCTTGGAATCTGTCACATGACCCTGTGCTCCCAGAATCTGCTTGACCCATCTCAAAAGATGGTGGGGTCAGCTTGAGCCTCTTTTCCTCAAAGCTGGCTTCCCCTGCCAAAGACTCAGAAGACAGGAGCCTCTTTCTCCTTCCTACAGCCTCAGTCTCTTCTTCACCTCTGTCGTGTAACTTCCCACAGTGCCAGTGATAGGCGTGTCCGACTCTGCACATCCACAGCACAGCGCTGTCATTGCTCAGGTGACCCACACTATGCATAAATTCCAGGGTTGGAATCTGGTTGCATATGGTCCCATGAGTGTGTGCCCAGGTCACAAGTTTGGAGAGATCTGCTTGAAGGGAACCGGCACCGCTGCACCCTCCGTCACTGGCGCTCTCGCTCTGTAAAGGTGTGTTGGAGAGAACGTGAGTGAGAGAGCATGTGTAGACAAGAGCAGTCCTGGGGCTGTTTCTGTCCCTTCCCAACAGGGCAATAATTGTAGACTGGCAATTTCATCTCAGGACTCCTTTTAAAAATCAATTTGTTCATTCTTTCTGTCTGTGCTATCATTTATGAGCACTCACCATGCTGCTGCTTTCTGTTTCACTGAGCCTTCTCTCAGGTGGAGATCAGTAAGTGACTCTTTGAATGGCCTTTCTCTCTCAGAACCTGAAATGATCATCACACGTGTGTGCTATATACATGGATATGTATATATGTATATATATATAAAAAACCCTGACCAGAAGATGCAAGTGAATTTCTCCATGCTCAGCCCACTGCAGGCCTGTGCCCTCCCTGGGCTGAGCTCCCACTGCGCTCCCAGGAACTCTACACACAAAACCTGACTGGGGTAAATATTTGCAGGATCAGCCTCTGCAACACCAACGAAACGGAAACTAAATATAAACACTGAAAATAGAATTTTACAAACTGAACTCTGCAAACCATTCCTTCAGCACTCTGTGGCTGGCAAGCTCTGTCTCTCCAAATGCTGAACTGCAGAGAGAATCAGGAATAGCAAGGCTGGTTCCAGCCTGACATTCTCTGACTTTGCAAACAGTAACAAGAGGCAGTTTCCCAACTGAAGGACTTGCACATGCAACTCGTATTTATATTAGAGACTAAATCTGAAACTCTCCCATCTGTTTGGAAGGCTCCATGCAGCAGCCTGGAAGTCATCCCTGTTTCTGTGTCACAGGGAATATGTAACATGCCCTCAGCACCATGGCAGCCTGGGAGCCTGTGCGGCCGTCGCTGACACCGCGCTCGCATCTCAGTCCGTGCTTAATTAAAAGCTTTGCAATCAGTGGTGGTACAAGAGGCAAGGCTGAAAATGCTGGACACAGGAACCTTGTCTAAAGCGGTTCTTTGAGCAGTTCTTTCGAGCAGTTTTGGCCTGAACGGAACACAGCTCTCGGGGAGAACAGGCCCTGGCTGGCAGTCAGTGAGCACATGCTGCCAAGAGCACACCTGAGCCAGGTATGGGAGCTCCCGCCCTGGGGCTCCTGCTCTCCCATCGAGCTGGGGAACACGGGAGAAGCCCAGCCCAGCTGACAGCTGTAGGGCTGCTCTGTAATCCATCAGCAGGATGCTTGTCCACAGGGATTTATCTCAGGAGTCTGGTAGTAAGGCTGAGGGTAAAGCCAGCAGCACAGGGGCAGGAATGGCTGTGCTGCAGGAGTGCTGGTCCCAGAGCAGTGCTGTGCCCAGCGCCTTCGGTGCCCATCCAGCACCAGCCTAACACACTGGCTCTCCTGTCCACAGAGAACAGGTCACACCTCTTGCAGGTGCCAGCCGACCAGGAATGACCAGAACTGCTCCCTTCGGGGTGAGCCTGCAGCACGGCAGCACAGCTCCCTTCTGCACTTAGGCTCCATCAATCCATATGTTCCTTCCTAATGATAGCACAGATAATTTTAGCCCGAATGCTTGGCTGTTGCGCGTGCCAGCGTGCGGAATGTGCAAAGGCAGGATTTATTGAGAATTTTTTACTGAAATCCGCCACTGCTTTAACAAAAAGTCAGACAATAAAAGCCTTTTTGGAAGCAGCAAATGCAATCTGAGCTCCTGATGTTAATCAAGGCCTTGTATGGGATCTGCTGTTCCCGTGAGTTCACTCCTGATGAATCCCAGCAAACAGGGCAGGGAAGTCACCTCCAGTGGCCATTTCAGCTGCCCTGACCCCTCACAGAAAACAGGCTCTGCCCAAGCTTCTCCCCAGAGGTGTTTGTTCCCATCTCCCCAGGCCAGGGAGCTCACAGCCTGCTCCTCCTGAGCCCCTACAAGCTGAACATAAATTTGGGGAAGAACCATTTTCCCTCCTGAAGTAAAAGGGAGTTTTATCTTTGAGCTCAGCCCATGCAATTCCCCGAAAGGGCTGAGCCACTCAGACAGACTCAAAGGAACTTCCATGCCAACAATCTGGTGCCTTCAGTCAGTGTGGGAAAAGGTAACAGGAACGGAAGCTCCACATGGTCATAAGGCCACAAAATTACTGACTTGGCAGATGAACATCTTGATCCCTATCACAGGCCTCTGCAAATGGAATGCTTTTATCTTTCCTTATCTCCAGGCACATGTCTTCCTCTTCCTGATCTCTTGGAAAAAAGAAGCCTTTTCTTTTTCTATTGCTATTTAGTTCCCAGCACAGGCTCTGGTGCCCAGCTACAGACCCCTCAGCCTGCTGTGGCTCTCAGACTTCCAGCAGCTGAGATTCCCTCAAAGGAATGGCAAGTGGAATCAGTCTGGATTCACAGTCACAGCTGAGTGAGAAAAATGACCACTGTCCTTCCCCCAGAGGCTGAACTGGCATGTGTGTCTTCCCTTTGAATAATAAAAAATCCATCTTGATTGTTGCTACAGTTTTTACCTGCTTCCAGCAACCCTAGGATCCCTGTGGGAAGGGGTCTGGGCTTGGAGTTTGGGGCTGAGGTTTGTTTTGGAGCCTTGTGCCTGATTCAGTGTCTGTGTGGCTGGGAGTGATGTTGTGGGTTAATCCTCTTTCCAGGAGAGGCTCCCATCTGATAATGGACACTGTGTACAGGACCCACACCTTTCTGCAGGAAAACAGGACATTCCAGAGCTGTACAGTAAAGGATTTCAATTTTTTTTAACCCACAGAGAATTCAGCCTACTGCTAAAACCTATAGTTAGGTGAATTCAGGCTCACTCATGGAAAAAAAAAAGTTGGTTTTGGTTGTTTTTTTTTTAAATCTACATGGTTTGGCTTTCTCAGGCCCTGCTCTGCACAGCTTTCCAGGCCTCAGTGCTGTGGGTGCTGATTTTACCTCTGTATTCCAGAAAATGTGGCCAGGTAATTTCACAGGAGTCTCCAGCACTTCAGGGGAGACTGAACTTTGGGCTGAGTGAAACACGGAAATGCTTTTTCTGTTTT
Source organism: Melanocharis versteri (assembly GCA_013397845.1). Taxonomy (NCBI): domain Eukaryota; kingdom Metazoa; phylum Chordata; class Aves; order Passeriformes; family Melanocharitidae; genus Melanocharis; species Melanocharis versteri. The sequence continues at coordinate 132,848 of VZTG01000026.1, forward strand.
AAGAATTTATATGTGTCCTTTGAATCCTGGGGGGGGAGGGGTTGGGGTGGGGAGGGAAGCAAACTCAGCACTTTCTGAGATCTATCCTCCTGTAAGGTGTGTCAGACACAGAGTCACCCGAGAATGTCACCACTGGGATCTTCCTCTCTCCCCTCCCAGCTATGCTGAGGGCCTGAACCCGTAAAACAGACACAGCCTTGTGCAAACAGGAGCACTACACAAAGACACTAATTTCGAGATACTGAAAGCCCTTTGCCCACTCTGTCCTTGTCCCGTTGCCCTGTGACAGCCCTGGCTGGCTCCTCTCACGGGCTCCAACGCCTGTTTTGCAGATTAGAACCTGGGGCACGCACGGAGCCGGAGAACGGGAGAGTGCTGGCTTCCCTGCTCCAGATAAGACAGTGCAGGAAACTGCAACAATCCTGGTAGGAAAACAACAGGATACAGAACAGCAGTGCTTAAACTTGACTCCTGCCCCCTTCCCCGCTCCCTTGGGAAACCCTCCCTGGAGGTGAGGGGACCTGGGGTAGCCCCCAAACACACGTGTGGGGCATTGCCAGAGCATGGGGGCCGTGGGCCGGGGCCATGTCAGGGCAGGAAGGGCTGAAACTGCACTCAAACACATCTGGCTGCAGGACAGGAGCTGAGTGGAGCAGCTGCAGCTTGTGGCTGCCAGAAATCATGGAGCTTGTCCCACCCTCCTCAGCAGGAGCCTGGGGGGTGGATCCATCATTTCCTAGCACATCGGTTTTCCTGTTCTCTGCGATGTTTGTTTCCCTCCTCATCTGCCCTGTACAAGAATCTTCTGAGCACCTCTTCAGCTCTCTTCCTACTCCCCCACATCCTTCCACCAGCCCCTCCTGCCCTGCTTGCAGAAATACAATTCCCAGGATACATCCTGTACTTGCTACAGGGCACCATGCCTCCATTTTGAGAGATGCTCCCTGAAAATCCCACCCGGAGTGTCTGTGGAGGGCAGGATCTGACTGCAGGCAGTGGCTCCGAGCAGGAGACAGACCCTGCTGGCAAACACTGGCCTCCAGCACCACATTCCTTAAACAAGAGCTTTTTTGTTCAAAGACTCGGACACCACTTTTTCCCTGAGTTCTAATTATCTCTGCTGCTGAGGGTCTGCGTTCCAGAGCCATTCGCCTGGGATGTGACTGTGAGCACTAAATCAAGGCCTCTGAAAAGTGCTAATAAAAGCCACGGGCAGCTGGCACAGCACTGCCTGGGCCACCAAACAGGGATCAGCCACCAAACCAGGCTGAGTGAAGGAAAAAATTCATTGGAAACCATGAACTTCTATAAATAGGAGCTCACGTTGTATTTCCCAGGAGGAAGTGGGAAAGCTGAAATCAGCGATGGGGAAAACCGTGACCTGAGCAGGAAATGCTGCAGCGTCACTGACATAGTGTCAAGGTGGAGTCTGGGGGCACCTCACACCTGTGCCAGTGCCCTGGGGACAGCCGGCTGGACTGGCCTCACGATTCCATGTGCAAGCTGTGACAGATAAGCACAGGGACGTTATGGGGACAAGCCCAGTGTGAGGACTGACCGCGTCCCCCACCGCTGTTCGTGTGACAGTGGTCTGTCCCCTCACTCCGGGGGCCAGAAGGCCCGTGCAGGAGCATCGCTGCTTCACTCGCTGCTCTCAGGGTTTGTCACCAAGCGCCGGGCGCGGGGCGGCTCCAGCACCTCCCGCTGCACGAGCACCTTCGGTCCGCCCGGTTCTGCAGCGTTGGAGCGCGCCGGGCTCGCGAATCACCCGGGAACGCCGTGGAACGGGAAGCCTTTTGTTCCTGCTCCCCGCGGCCGGAGCCGCCCGGTACCGGCAGGGGGAGCTCGGCCCCGGTACCGGCGGAGGGCGCTCGGCCCCGGTACCGGCAGGGGGAGCTCGGCCCCGGTACCGGCGGAGGGCACTCGGCCCCGGTACCGGCAGGGGGAGCTCGGCCCCGGTACAGGCAGGGGAAGCTCGGCTCCGGTACCGGCGGAGGGCGCTCGGCCCCGGTACCGGCAGGGGGAGCGCGGCTCCGGTACCGGCGGAGGGCGCTCGGCCCCGGTACCGGCAGGGGGAGCTCGGCCCCGGTACCGGCGGAGGGCGCTCAGCCCCGGTACCGGCAGGGGGAGCTCGGCTCCCGGTGCTCGCCCCGGCCGCGCCGGTCCCGGGCCGTGCCGGGAACCGCAGCACCGCAGGCACAGCCTGCACCGGTGCGGCAGGGCGGAGACAAGGAAGTCCCCGGCCCGGGTTCGGTCAGTGCTGCCTCGCCGGTGCCAAACAGCCAAAGCGAACAGCTGAGGCTGGCGAGGGGAGGGCGCAAATCCTGTTTGATTTCATTGTCAGGGCATTTACAGCCGTTTTTTTTACATTTCTGAGCAGCCTTTTAAAGTTTAACTAAAATCATCGTGTGACACGAGGTGTTTCTTCAACCAGCTGTTAAACTGAACCGAGCCAATCCAACCCAAACCACCCACCAGTGCTGGTAATAGGAGGATACCCCTGTTTCACCCGTTTTGGGGCCTGGCGTCTGCCCCTCCCTGAGCTGAGCCAGACCCTCTCCTCTGTTGCTCCACCTGCCCACAGACCAGAGCTCACATGTTCCAGCAGCACGCTCTGGCTGGAGTGCGGCAGCAATTTGTTATTAAATAGTACTTGTGGTGAATCCGTGACTTGTAATTAGATGTAATTGTTCACAATGGGACATGGTAACCTACTTCTTTTACAATACAGACCATCTTTAGCGACTGACACCTCAGCTCCTTCCTACCCCTGTCTAAAGCCCCTGAAATTAAGCTGTCTCAGCCTGGGGGTGCAGGACCCAGTCTCACCAGCACCAGCCAAATGCTCACGCTCACTTCTGCACCCCAGGTGTTTACAGAGAATTGCTGGGTTGTGATGGGAAATGACTCCTGGAGGCAGGAAAAAACACTTTGTTGGTAACAAAGTACCTTGCAGGGAAGGGGAAGCTCCCCGGCTGTGGGATGGCTTGTTCCAGTCCCTGCTGGGTCTCTGGCATGGGGAGCACAGAAGGAGCCCCAAGTTCTTGTCCCTCACAAAACACCCCCCTGAGAAGCACCCCAGGATTTTGGCCATAGGCAAATGCATTGATTTATGCCCGCTGGTGATGCCATGGGACATCTGTGAGACTTGCAGGCTCCCATCTTTGGAGCCTTGGCTCCAGCTCAATTTTCTACTCTGTCCTTGTTTTGACGTGCCACTGTCTCCCTTACCTGCTCCAAGGTCAGGCAGGCAGCCTCCCACAGAGCACAGCACTGCCCAAGGACAGGATCTCCAGGGCACAGGGCAGCCTAGGAGAGAGGGGAGAGAGGTGTTGGTTAGGAAAGGGAACTCAAAGCAACCTGCCAATCCCTTGGGTGGCATGGAAGAAATGAGCAAAGCTCTCTGCCCTGAAAGCTGAGAGCCCTTGGCTTTGTTGGGCTCTGAGTGGCTGCCTGGGGCAGCAGCCAGGACCGCAGGATTTGGAGAGTGGCTCCCTATTGCTGTCCCCCATGCTTTGAGAGCAGAGCTGAGGGCCTTAGGGATGAAAACCCCACAGCTGGATGATCCTTTGGACAAGAAACACACTCTGGCCTTGGATCCGGGAGAGCTGCAGCCGTAACACCCTGCCCAGAGTGTGAGGAGGAGCAAACCAGGCAACTCCACTCAACGGATTCCAGAGAAACCAGAGCCAATGGGTGGTTTGGATCTGGAGTTCCCAGCTGAAACTGCCCCTGAGGGAAGGATTCTGAGAACTGACTTCCACCTGCTGCAGAAGGAACTTGTCATCTTGCAGTATGGAACAAAACATTTTCTCAATAAATAAAGTATTGTCATGTATTTTTTGAGCCCTGACCTTCAAGTAAGGAAATGTATCTGAACTGCCCCTCTGGAGGGAACTTAGCTCTTCGGGGAGAGTGAGTGAGCTCATGGAAAGGCTCCTCTGCCTGCAGGTGCAGGCAGTGCCTGCATAGGAGGGAGCCAGCAGTGATGCATCCCCAACTTCCAGACCTGCCACCAGGCAGTGGGAGTCTCTTTTGGGCCGTGGTGATGCTGGTTTTACCCCAAATCAGGAGTTCAGTGCTGTGGTGCAGAGCAGGGAGCTGCACACAGAACTGATGGCTCTGCACACAAGGAGCCCCCGTGCCTGTGTTTTAGGGATGCTGGGGCCCCACGAGACGCCCCTTGCACGAGCTCCTGTCATCGCCCGCCGCACTCCCTGCCCTGCTATCAGAGAGCTCACCAATTAAATATTAAAACTTTTAAAGGATATTGGGTTTCTTTTGTTCCTTTGGCATTGCCAGTGTTCTCAGTTCTCCCTGACTTCACATGCTGCATGTTCCTGCCTTCATGTTCTTTTAATGCTTAATTTCATACTCCAGAGGGCTTCCTTCACGTCCTGTCTGTCACAGGGAGCATCTGCTGTACAACCCAGACCAGGAGACAGCATTTAGGGAGCAGGTTCCTCACCCAGATCCCAGTCTACAGTCAAACCACCAGTTCCAGGGTTCTGCACATAGGCCGTTGTGTGTCTTCATACACTTCCACCCAGGTTGATCCAGAGTGCTTTGGCTTTGAGTCTAGAACTAGAATCAGAATGTGAGATTGATGAATACTTTCACCATCTGAAGCACGAGCAAACCTTCACGCCACGAAAGCAAAAGCCCCTCAGCCATAGAGCAAGGCTTCCTTGAGCTGTTCCACTGCACAACATCCTTCAGGAACATACGGGCCGGCAACCACAAGATGCCCACAGCATAACTACAGCACTGACAAACCAATTGAGCATCAGCAGCTGCCACTGGGAAGGTTCCATTCACCCCCAGCACTGCCTTTTACATTTAAGTGCCACTGGAACAAACACATCTTTGATCCAAGTAGGAAATAATTTGGAGCTTTGTGTTTAATAGAGCTGCAGCCCTGGGGAAATGATGTCGCTCTTGGCCGGGATGACAATGGGGCTCATGGTGGGCACAGAGCATGGCTGTCCCTGCCCTCTCTGAGCCGGCTGTGTTTGGACATCTTTGTTCCTGACTCAGTGTGGAAACAAGCCGAACAGCCGAGGCTCCTGAGCTGCCATGTGTGGCACCAAAACACAGGATTTGGGGAGTGGGGGAGCAGGATTTGGGCAATCCCTCCTGCCCTCTTGCTCCTTCTGCCTTTGGAGTCTCTCATGTCCCCCTCAGCTCCAGGGGAACCACAGGAAGGATTAGGGGACTGCAGACACAAATGTGGAGGAACACAGGGGCAGTACTGGGCTGTACACACCTCTGCGAGCCATGTGCCTGAGGTGGGGGCACACACACCTGTGTGATCTGTGTGCCATGGGGGGTACACACCTGTGTGCTTCCATGTGCTTTGGGGGGGCACACACACCTGCGTGATCCACGTGCCCTGGGGACACACACACCCCCCTTTATACTGTGGACACCTCTTCAAATATTGCTGCAATTACTACCAGGAAAATCCTGTGCTCAGAGCAGCAGGCAGGCTCCACACCCTAGGGAGCATCCCTGGATGCTCTGCAGGTGCCTGTCTCTCTGTCAGGGTCCTTTTTCATCTAAATGACCTGTGCTCAGACTGTGACATTCCCCTGTCTGGAGTCATCTGTGCCATATCCATTCGAATGGCAGATGTAACAGGAGACACCTACGGACAGAGGGGCAGAGCTAAGGTTTCAGGAACAATCCCGGGGCCTGGCAGGTGAGCGATGGAGACGCTGCAGCAATAATGCATGAGCTGCACCTGCCTCCCCTCTGCCCTGCGGCACTGCCCGTCTGGGAGCTGCTGTTCCAGTTCCCTCTGAGCTCCACCACAGTGCCACCCACACTGCTGGGAGAACCAGTACAGCACAGCGGCCCAGTAACAGACTGGGAACTCCAGATGATGGTGTGCTGGGAGAGAAGCAGATCCGGGGGGCTGAGTACTCTCAAAGTCCTGCAGAGCCACCCAGGTCCCAGCTCTGGAAATTGAGCCATCGAGCCCCCTCGAGAGGCTGATCAGGAAACTGGAACTATCCTTAAGAGGGCTGCAAAATCAAACCATTGTAAGGAAGTGAAGGAGTTTCCCAGGCCATTGCTGGGCACAGGGAAGCAACAGAATGGCACTCAGCTCTCCCTGCAAACAAGCCCCTGGCTAAAGCAAGAAGGAAATGCAGAGCTGGAGCTACGGACAGACCAGAAATGGTGTTTACTTCCCTGCCCTGGGATAGCGGGAGATGTGCTTGGAAGGAGGGTTGTTTGTATAAATAAATGTTCATTCTTGGCAGTGGAATGCAAACTATGCTGAGGGGCTGGAACCAGGCACTCGGGAAAGCTGAGGCCAGAGCAAGGGAGAGACGGAGTGAGGCTGCCGGGAGGAAATTCACATTCATTTTTAGCAACTTGGAGAGGTTCTCAAGCCTGTTTGACATTTTTAATTATGCTGATGCAGAGCCTATTTCAAGGACAAAAAAAGTCAGGATTGCAGGTTAAACAATTAGGAAATTTCACACCAGCCAGTGAGGAGCAATGCTGCCTGGGGGTCTGGAGACTCTCTGAAACACAGGATCATCTTTCAGCCTTTCTAGACAGACGGAATTTGAATGTCTTGCAGAATCCTCGCCCAGGTCAGGAACTCAGAGCGTGGCCCTGTAAACCTCTCCTGATGGTATTTTCTGCAAGCACACAGCAGGCAGGAAAGATGAGCCGGAGCTGCTGCTCTTTGTCCAGGCTTTTCCTGCAAGGTTTCTGGAAGGGCAGAAAACCATCCTGCAATGTGGCATCAACTGTGTCAGAATCTTTAACTTTACAGAGAGAAAGAAACACTGCAGTTTCTCCTGGAGAGTGAGCTCAGCTCGATGGTGTCACATCATCAAGTCAGGGCCTGTTTTCCGTGCTCAGAAAGTGTTGCAGGGTCTCACTTTCCTTGTGTATCCGTGGAAAAGAGCTTTACCTGCTTGCTCAGCCACTGTCCTTTTCAAAAAATGTGCAAGGATCTGTCCCTACATTGCAGTTTGGGTGTCAGGGGCCACGGCTGTGGCACTGGAAGGGCAGGAGTTGCCTGCTTGTGTTGAGCAGAGATGTCAGGCCTCCTGCTCCGAGTCCAGCGCAGGAGCTGGCACCGGGCTGGGGACAGCGGAATGGAATCAGAACCCGCCTTGTCTTTGAGATAATGGAAAGTCACAGGGAGGTATCCAGCTTTGGGCATGAATAAATCATTACAGGTATGAATTATTCAGGGCTCAGCCCTCCACATGTGCTCCGTTCAGACTCCAGCAGCAGCATCTCAACTATGTGGGGTTTCTTCCCCAACATTCCAGGTCTATGGCAGGCTGATGAGTCCAAGTGTTCAAATAAGATTAAAAGAACAATTAAAAATCCAGCAGTAAAAAGCCGCTTGAAAGTGCTCCGACACCTCAGGCTGGCATTCCAATGGCCAGGCAATGTCTGAGCTCCATGAGCTGCCCACAAGTTAGTCACAGCATGGGATGGGAATTAGAAGTGGCTCAAGAAATTTGGAGCACAGGTTAGAAGGAAGAAGTGGAATGATGGGCACAGAATTAATACAGGAACCAACCCAGCCCTCTGATAACCTGTGTCTAACAGAAACACAGGTATTATCTGGATTTCTCAAATGCCAATAAGCAATTTTGGCAGCACTTACACGATAAATCAAAATTTCTGGCTTTGATCTGTGCTGTGAGATCAGTGGCTTTGCCTTGTGGTGCTTTCTTAAAATCCTGTTTATGATGAGCTGAAATGGGTTGAATGAAGAGAAGACCTGGTTTGCAGTGACTGGAACTGTTAGAGCTGGTTAGACTGATCACTGTTAGAGTGATGATTTTAACGTCAGAGCCCAAGTCACTGAGCCTGGGACCCAGGAGAGCAGGGGCAGCCACGAGCCCCAGGTGCTGCCAGGTGATTTCTGTGGAAGCACAGCAGCTCTGGGATAAGTTGCGGGTATAATTAGATCATAGATTAATCAAGCCACAGATAGCTCAAACCATAGCCTAATCTTCACCACTCCAACCCCGACTAGGAGGGAAAAAAGTCCTGTGTTGAACAGCCAGGAAATGGCTGGTTCATCCCGCACAGGAAATGAGTCACCCCAGAGCATCGGGAGGAGCCGTGGGGACAGGGAAGTGCTGAAATAACATGGACGGGGAACAGCAGAAACACAGAGAAGTCTCTTGTGTCGCGGACTAAAAAGAAGGAAAGATGTAAAATGTGAGCTCTTGTGATTCTGCTTCACATCTGAAGTTCACGTAGGTGCTTGCAGCGTGAAATACCCGCAGCTGTAAAAGAGGGACTCGGAGTGTGCAATGGCAACACGAACCACGCCCAGGTGCAGCTCTCCTGCCTTGCAGAGTGTTTCTCACCTGCTCAGCTCTGGCCCTGCACAGGAGGCCTCAGGTCGCTGCAGTGGCAGAGCTGTCACAGACACCCCACTCAGGGAGCCCACACACAGGTTAGGAATCACAGAATCACGGAGTCATTCTCCCTTGTCCAGGCCCTTATAAAAATCAGTCTCCAAGAATACTTCTTTTTATTACTGACAGCACATTAAGCTCAATTCCAAACCCGTTTATTTATCAACTACCAGTCAGAACACTCTCTGATAGTGCTCCGTGCTGCCAAACTCTCGTGGATCAATGGAAGAAACACTCCCCTCATTCGTGTTGTGTCCTGCTCGGAAAGCCACGTGTGTGCAGGTATGAGCTGCACCTCTCCCAGACGCTGGAACTAACACAGCCAGCTCTCCCACTCTTCCTTCTCCAACCACCCCAGCTGCAGAGGCACTTTGGGTCCCTCTCCTGGTCCCTTCCCTCAGGCATGAGGAGGCGAGGCCGTGGGTCGGAGCCGGACGTGTCTGCTGGACTGACAAAGCCTGCAGGGATTCCGCTCCCGCTCCGCCCGCCCTGCACTAACCATTCCCACAGCGGTGATGTGGCATCGTGAACGACGCACAGAAGAATGTTCTGGCACCGTGAGATGTTGCTGAAGCTGCCAATACGCTTTGAAATAAAACCGCCGTGTTCGCTGAGAGGGGTTGAAAATAAATAAAAGCCACAGAGAGAAGCAGAAAGATTGGAGACACCCCCTGCTCCCTGGTTTCTTTGGGATTCAGTGGTAGCACAGCTATCCCTGAGAGTTCCCTGGTTTAGGGCCTTGCTGGGAATAATGGGGCAGGAGAGGAACTTGCAGGAAAACAACTGTCACTGGCAGCAGTATCCAGCGTGCAGCACTGTGCCCAGGGGTTTGAGCTCCTGAACCGGCCCCTGTTTAGGAGGGTTCTGTTTTTCAAACCGCTGACAGAAACGTTGGGTGGAAGAGGAAGGAGAAGGGGAAGAGTTTTGCCAGTTTGCGAAGGACACGGTTGTGAAGAGAAGCGTCCATGACCCCACACGGGCTGTGGAGCTGTGTAACAATACAAAGGGAAAAGGCAGGAAAGGGTCGGTTTTGTTTCAGAGAGTTTTTCTTCCCTGCTGGTGAATTAAATGCCAAGAGATAACACTTGCAGGAAGGGCTTAAAAAGGGAATAAACTGGGTGTGCCCCAGAGCCTTTCCCGGCCGGAGGAACCAGAGCCAGAACCAGGGTGGGACATGGGACACTGCTGTAGGATCATACAAAAGAAGCTGATTCATTTTTTTCCCTTTGCCCTCCTCTTTTTTTTTTTTTCATATGGCCATTTTCATCTGGGTTTGTTTTTCAAAACAAACACAAGGACACACAGGGGCTGGTCCTGCTCCCTGCTGTGTTTCCATATCAAGTGTAATCTTTTTCTTAAAAGCATTTTCCCCTTTGGCCCAGAGAAACCCACAACAGTGTCTCTGGTCTCTTGTAGTCCCATAGTACCTGAGCAGATGCTGTCTAAAAAATTCTGTTCCTATTGCAGGAAAACGGTTGATAAAATGTTGCACAATCATCATTTCTGCAAGAACTGTGGAAAATCAGGGTGAGCTTGCACAAACCTTAAAGAGCCTTTTCAGTCAGACCACACCTGCAAAGGAAAGGCCTTTGGAAATCAGGAATCCTGTGATGGCATTTACCTGTTTGCTGTGCCAAAGATACCTGAAAAGCACCTGGGATACCTGCACATTCCATAAACCCATTTCAGCAGCTACTAGAAAATCAGACCCTGGCCTGGCCTGTGATCAGTGATGAATATTAACGAATGTTTTCAGTCGTTGTGGGGTGCTCAGGGTAGAAATACCCCATATTAAAAAAAAAAAGAAAAAGGAGGGATTCTGTCTCCACAGCATCCTCTACCATCATTCCTTACTTATGGAAGAAACACCTCCATGGGAAATACCCTTTAAACCAGGCACAGCTCAAGGGAGCACAGGGAGCTTGTGTTGGCAGCTAAATTCCTGCCCTCTTTGATCACATCACTTTATCTCTCCGGCTCTCAGATACAGTGGATCCATAATCCCATCATTTTCCCATTCTTTGCCTCATCGAAGTTGTAAATCTCTTATCAGAAGCAGCAGCTGAGCCTTTCATATGCAGGACCCAGTAAATAACCTGGTTTCAGATGGGTTTAGTTGCCTGCAGCAATAGGTCAGAACACACTTTTGCTCGGTTTTAAACTCCACAGGGGCCAAATTGGAAGCCCAGTAACCCAAAGATTTGAGAGTCAGAGTTTCCAGCTCCTGGAAAGATCCAAGGCCAAGGGAAGCTCCTGCATTTCACAGAGGGTGACAAGAGTGAGGCAGGCAGGTGGTGTCTGATCCTGGCTACTGAAACCCCTGAGCACCGCCCCAATGAGAAATGAGGGCTCTGGCCAGAGGACCTGGCACAGCAACACGGGTTTAGGAGAAAATAGACCAATTCACTTCTAACTTTCTCTTCCCTACTCACGTGTCAAGCCTGCGCTTGAGAGAGACACGAGAACGCAAAATGCATGTCCGTACCTGCCAGAGTTACCTGACGCAAAGCAGAAACACTGCCCAGGGATAACACTCCAAATTTCCTTTGCAGTCTTATTTTTAAAATAATTTTCTGAGCCCTCACATACACAGCCGTGCCATGGCCCAGATGTCGGAGTTTTACAGGTCATCACTGGCAGAGGTACTTTGGCAGAACTGCAAAATATTCTCACAGAAAAGCCCTGGGTGGGAAGGCTGGCAGGGCAGAACTAGAAATTAGCTACAAACTGACCAATTAATCCCTGTGAGGTATGGCAAGTGAGGCTCAGAAAACGGCCAACCGACGCTGGAATTCCCAGCGAGCACATACTGCATTTAAACAGAGCGTTTCACCCATGGCAGCAGGGGCTCCATGGAGCAGTGGTGGGGAGGATCCAGCTGTGCCCGAGGGTCGGGGATGGGGACAAACCCCCACACTTGCCCCGGTGACCCTGCAGGAACCACAGAAGGATCTCATACAAAGCCACGGCAGTCGGTTGAAATTCACCGGAGGTGGCCCAGCACTTGCAAAGCCAATCTTCCAGAGGCTTGATAAGCCCCAGATCCCTGGAATACACATGAATCCCTGCAGAAGTGGGGCCTACAGGCAACGACCGACATCACCAGTGAGACAAGCCGATCTAATTCCGCACTGAAATGCCCCTGCTGGGCCATAGATCTGGCCTAGGCAGCGAAGTGTCACAACGGCACCTGAGGCACAGACCGGCAGGGACGTTTAACGTCTTACCTCACAAGATCTCTCTCTCTCTCTCTCTCACCCTCTGGTAATCTTTATCCTTAAGACATTAACTGCGATTACACAGACTCCGTCCTGTACCTCAAGCAAGCCCCTGGGCCCTGCGCGACCCCCGAGGGGCAGGGCGAGCGGACGCCCCTCGCCCGGGATGGCGGCGGCGCGCGGCCCGCCCCCAACATGGCCCCGGGCCGCACGGCGTGCACGCGGGGGGACCCCCTTGCCCGTACCCAAGATGGCGCCCAACGCCCTGACTCCGGTGCCCTGCCCCCAATCAAGATGGCGGCCCGGGGCGTCATCCCGGCCTCCTTCCCGCTCTGAAGATGGCTCCTCCCCGCCGCCTCCCTCCGCCTACCGAATGGCGCCGCGCACC
>VZTG01000026.1:145115-174481 GCA_013397845.1 Melanocharis versteri
GGGGCGGGCGCACCTGGCGGGGCGGCGGGCGGTGATTCACGGCCGCGCTCCTTCCCATTGTGTGGCGCTTCCGCGGGCGGGGGCGGGGGGGCTCTCGCTGGGTTTCTTTTGTGGCCGGTTTTCGCTCGCCCAAGTTTCGCAGGCGGGAGGAGGGCGGGCAGGGCTCCGTCGCCGCCTCACCTGAGCGCCGCAGGTACGGCCGCGGGCCCGGCCCCGCTCCCGTTGTCCCGCGCAACTCCGGGAAAGAAAACTTCCCTCCGCACGCCGGGGCCCGGGGAGTTTCCAGAGCGCAACTTTTATCTTGGGCAGCGTCGATTCGTCTTTAACCACCGCCCGGCGGGGCCTCTCTGCGGCAGAGTTCGCTCTAAAGCCGGTGTTTTATCAGGGGATCTCTCTCGAAAATGAGCTCTCCGTGCTTCTCTTCTCCTGTATGGCGTGGGTTTTTTTAGTGATGTGGTTTTTTGTTTCTTCTAGCGCGCAGTAGTTAAATATTTCTAAAGGCCTCCGAGTAAGCAGTTTGTTTTCCCAGAGCCGTAAGTACGGGAAGCCCAAATTAGCGCCTTCTCGCTTTCTGCCTCAGAACACTGGTCTGGGCGTAGTCACATGTCTGGGCTTTTTTACACGCTGAAAAGGTGGCGTCTCAGTGTTGTTTTCCTCTTAAAACCCATAAAAATCCTGTATCTTACAATTTTTGCAGTCCAGGATCGCTCTGCTGTTTTTAACCAGTTGCTCATCGGGTTGAATGATACTATAAAAAAAAAAAACCAAACCCAACAAATTCTCAGCACATGAGATCACACATTCTAGTTGCAAAAATCGGTGTTATCAGCTGTAGTTCCAGGGAAGGCGGATGTTATGTGCGTGTTAAAGTAGTTGCTATTTGAATGTAGAAGTTGTAGTGTAACACACGAGTCTCAGTTACCCCATATCTCTTGGAGATCCCGGTGCAAGATCCGTTTGCCCCGTGAAAGTGTCTTCTGTCTCCTGCTGAAATTTCAAAAGCTGCTTCGGAAAATGGTTTTAGGTTTTTGCTGAGTTGGCAGCGAGTGGCCTCTGGCTCGAGGCTGCTCCCATCTCCTTGTCCCGAAAATGATCCTGAGCTGTGCCCGAATGATCCCCTTTGAATAAGTTGCTTTGTTAAAACATGTGAGGAGTCCGTATGGGCAGTCCTGCTTTGGAAAATGACTTGGAGGTTTTACTGGTGCTGCTTAATTTTTTTGTCTTACTGCGTAGGAATTATCCCATTATTCCATGGGAAAAAATAATTTTTATGAAGGGCCTTATTGCCTCTTCTTTTGGAACTGGGAAAAGTTTTAATCCTCTCCTGAAGGCTGATGTGCAGGACAGAAGGAAGCTTGGGATAATTCACTGAGGGGGTGTGTGAACTGGAAATGCGTTGCACGTTTCTTGAATAAAAATTCTGAACTACTGTTGGAGCTTGTTTCCTGTGGTATATGTTATCAAGTGGGCTACAACAATATCCCAGGAATCGATAGTTCTTGGCAAATAAAATGTCTCTTCCTGTTGGATACTTCTAAATGCCATCCCCTGCTAAGGCACTTTATGTAAAACATTTCCTGTGTGAGAGGCCCACAGGAGGAACAGGAAGTGGGAGAAACTGCTCTGGGGTAAGTTCGAGAGTTTGGGAAATGTGGGGCATTCCCTGTTCTTACTGTGCTTTGTTGGCAGTATTTTTTTTTTAAAGTTCTGGAAATGCCTGGATTAGTGTTTATGCGTTAGCTGAGGAATGTGTGCTGTGTTTAGGGATGCTGGTTCCTTGAACTGCTCCATGCAGATGGGTTTCATTAGTTCATTAGAGCTGACCCTCGAGTGCAGCCAACCCATCTGCCCGGCGGGTGACCAGCGCCGGGCCCGCGGAGCGGTGTCACACACAGCCTTCTCCCGGGACTTCCCTGGAAAATACGGAGCTATCGCGTGGCTTCCCGCAGCGGCCGTTGGACCGGGCTGTGGCTCCAGCTGCAGAGCGCTGGGTTATGATGACACGGCAGGTTGGAGGGAAGAGGAAGTGCGAGGAGCTGAGCTGGCTCGAGCTGGGGCTGCGGTTCGTTTGTGGAGCTGGGGACACTCGAGCGGCCTGACAAGATCGGACAGGACTTTGGTGCAAGTTAGGAATTGTTGCAGGAGGGGAGGCAAGCAAGAACTAGTAAATGCAAGTTTTTTCACATTAAATCACTGTGTAGAGTTGTTCTTGAGTACTTCAGGTTTCATATTGCTGGTTCAAGAATGTCTGCCATACCTGCTCTGTGGAGCTGCTACAGGTCAGTCAGCCGACCACTGCTGCATCCTGTGCTCTGGAATTACAGGCAGCTCTTTGAGAGGAGTTGAACCAGGCAAGGCTGTGTCCATGGCAGTCCAAAGGGGTCATTTCTGCTCTCCGTTTTGTGTTGCTGCTTTACAGGGGATTGGAATTCATTACCAAAAAAGTGCAATCACCAGTGCAAGGGTATAACTGAAGTCTTAGGCTGTCTAAAGCGCTCCCTTGAAACAATAACGTGGAGGTGCTCTAAGGCTCTGGAAGATCACCGTGGTCCAACATGCCAGGCCGTAGGAAAGCCTTTCTGACTGCATTGGTGGAAAACATTGCTGTAAGGAGGTGTGTGTTGTGGTGTAGAGAGTTTGGTGCTGACAGGAGCTGATGTGGGACGCTTGAGGTACAGCTGGTGCTATTTTTCATCTTAGTTAATCAGAAAGTCTTCATTTTAGAAGGTTTAAGTGTCTAAGGTAGAGTTTAATAACTGGTTTTTTGTAGAATCGGTAGAGGAATCCTATGCAGGGCGTATCTCAGGCTGGGATTGCCTGGACCTCTGGGCACTCTCCTGGTCTGGCGTTGCTCTGGCAGTGCTGGCGTGGCCTGAGGGCTGCTGTGAGCCCTGGCTCCTGCTCTGCTGGGACACAGCCGGGCTCTGTCCCTGGGACCACCGGAGCTGTGGTGTTGGTCTCTTCAGCCGTGCTAGAGCCTGGCAGGGGCTCCGTGGGTGTTGGGGACAGGAACCTCAGAAGGGGATGTTGGTCACGGAGCTGACTCGTGATGCTTTTCCTCTTGGTGTGGTCAGAGTCGAGGTCACATTGCTGGGCTTGGGGGGGGGTTCACTCCCACCCCATGCCCTCACAGGAGGAGCAGGTGCTGCTATAGGGAGTGGGAGAGCTGCAGTTTTCTGGCATTGCTGGGTCTTGGGTCTCCACCATCACCATCTAATAATTTTTCTTTGTATAAACTGTCCTTGGCTCACCTGCAAAGACAACTGTGCACTTTGACTTGCTTTTTTCTTACTACTGTAAACTATGCTGGATTTTTGTGGCAAACCTATCTAACTTTTTTAATCCTTTTCTTTCTTTTTTCTACAGCATTGTCCAAGATATAACAGTTGGTACAAAGGTAGGCACTTCTCACTTTTTCTCTCTTTTTACACTGCTCAGCATCTGACCTAGTTTTAGCCTCACCAAATGTAGATCTTCAGCTGTAAGGGGTTATTTCTGGTACCATGTAAATTGGTTTTAACCAGAAGGTAATTCAGTTTCATGTGCATTTAAAACTTATAATATGGCTCAGCATTTAGCTCTTGGCATTTAGGCATTGATGATCAACTTTATTGCATTTAGAAACAGCCCTTTCCCCTGCTAAAATGTCAAGCTATGCTTATTACTTGTGTGCTAGACAATGCTTCTTCATAAAGAAACTGGTCCTTTTCCTTTGGAGAACTCCATTTCCTTTGTTTGTGTGAATTCCTGCTCAGTTATATGTCAGAAATCCTTCTGCCACAAAAGGGAGGGTTTAGCAGTTGATTTTTATCTCCTGTGAGTACAGCAAACATGACCTTTGCCCTTCTAGTCTCGGGTTTGGAAAGTGCAGCCTTAGCCCTAAACTCAAAGTGCTGACAGGAGGCTCCTTATCAGCCGCGGGTGGCAACAGGCGTCACGTTCACGGGATCAGCGCTGACCATCCCGCGAAATGCCGAACAGGAGTGTGCAGGACAGAGTGGGCTGAAGGGTTAGGGTTTGGTTCGGTGAATGTTGTAGCTCTGGGGTCAGGACTGCAGTGAACTCAGCCCTGTGTGTGTTGGCCATCGGCAATGCGGCCGAGCGGCGCACGGGGTGCCAGTGACCAAGAGCTGCCAGAGACTGAGAGCCACGAGTGGCCACTCGGAAGGGCCTGGAAAGTGATGCCATGGAATGGGACTGATGTGGAGCAGAGCTGGTGCACTGGGAGCACTGGCAGCCCTACAGAATGGGGTAGGAACATCACGCAGAAAGTGCTGTAGGCCAGCAGGGTTTTTGTGTTGGAAGTACAGAATGAGCTGTGTTAAGCACAGACAGCCTGATAGTGCTTTTAGGGACTCTAACAGCTGTGGGGGAAAGGTCACTCCTACTTTTCCTTGTACAGGAATCTCAAATTTGAATTAATGATAGTGTCTGGTTCGGGTAGAAATGCTGCCTGCTGCAAGGAGCTCAGTTTGCCATCGGATGCGAGGAGGAGAGGTTTGAGCCTGGACAATAAGGTTGGTTAATAGTTCATAGCCATTATGAAAGGTGGACCAAGGTGTCCCTAGAGCAGTTTGATACAGCGTCTGCTGGGAAACTGGTTAATGTCTGTTAAGGTCCCCTGGTTTTTAACAATGTGTAATTTGTAGCTTTTAAAAGTGGTTTTACACAACTAAAGTTAACCAGGAAGCTTCTGAAACTGTAGTTGTAGTCCTCAGTAAATCTTGGAGTTTTGGGATGTGGGATCGCCTGCCTCATTGTTCCCGTTGTGGGGGATTCCAGTCCCTAGTTCCAGTCAGATGAGGACTGGGAGCAATCCTATCTTGAGTGCCTTCACCCCTGGTATGGGACAGCATCGTACCCACGGCTGTGCCGGTAGGACAGCAGGGAGGGAGTGGTGAGACTAAACTGTGCATGGAACATGAGGTTCCTTGTCAAGTCAGATGAGGCAGGTTTAAAGAAAGTTGAATCTAAATTTAAAGAGTGGCAGAAGCAAGCAGGAAAGCTGAATCATCTTGGTAAAGGTAAGTTTTAAACTGATTTTTGCTGTAGCCACGTTATCTAATTGTGTTTAAGTAAGTCATTGAATATGCAGGTGTAGCTCTTGTAGTAGAAGCCCCTTTGTTAGTGCTTGGGTGCAACGTGTCGTGAGTTTCTGTAGGTAAATTGGAGTCTGTGCATATCTGAGAGCAAAGTGAAGCTTCTCCTTTGCTCCCATCCTCTGCCTGGGTCAGCCACGTCAGACAGCTTCCCCTGCTCCTGGAATCCAGCACAGACTGGGGTGTCTGTTCTGTCACCTGTGTTCACGAGAGCTTCCTGGCTGAGCTACCAAATCACATGTGGAGATCTGAGCTGGAAAACTGTTGTTAATCTGAGGTGTAAATTTACTCATTCCTGGTGTGTATGTGCACAGAAGGTAGGAATTTGTTAGAGTGTTGGAAGATGACAGTCCCCAAAATCTGTCAGCTCTTGCCATGTCCAGTGACATGCTACTGAGCCCCCAGTAACCTTGTCCATGATCTGATATTGTGACTGGAATGTCCCGAAGCTGGCTCAGACAAGTAGGAAAAGTGCCTGTGACTCAAACCACTGCTGAGCAACGTGTCACAGCAAACTCCCAGTGGCCTCTTGGTGTCTTTGTGCTGTGAGTGCTGAGCTTAACTTGGAAGTTGAGGACTTTATGAAAGTCAGTTTTTTTCAGTTTGCTCAACATTATTGCTTTAAAAGGCAGGCTGCTGGCATTTTTTTTTTATTTTCTCACATCCTTAAGTTACATATTTACACCCACTTATTAATTTTTCCGAGGTCTTAATTAAATTTAGCTTCTTTGACTTAAGAAGCCCCCAGGTGTTCTAGTAGCTTACTCTTCTGAGTACTGTACTGCCCAATGGCCTTGTTTTTAATCAGGTGTAATTGTAGTAGCCATTCCAGGCTCCTCAGTTTAAAGTGTGTGAATTTGTTTAGGAAGCTCATTGCCATTCTGGTGTGGGGGTTCCTGTTGCACAGCCTTCTGGAATGTCCTGCAGATCAGAAACACATGATCTAAGAGTTACTTCTTCCCGTAATTTCACTGCTGTCTGAAAAGGAAGAAAGTATGGCCCTAAGATGGAGGCACTGTATTTGAGCTCTGAGGTGCTCTTTGACCCTGCAGTTGCCTCTTGCGAGTAGTCTGATCAAGGTCTCTCTCTGTTGTGTCTCCTTGCCCTTTGTTTAATTTCCCTGGATATCGCTGTTCCTTCACGCTCTGAGCAGGACTAGAGAGAAGATGAACTGTGACACGTCGCCGTTCTTTAAGTGAAATTGCATTTTGGTGATTGGAAAAGTCTCAGAATAGTTTAGGTGCTGAATAATCCCATAGTTTCTTGGCTAAGTCAAGCTCTGCTTGAAAGATTTCCCTTCCAGAAACCAAAAGTGCAGTTGTGTGGCGTTTGAAAAGTTAATTTTTAAAACAGGCTTTGCTGGAGTGTGATACAGGCTGACTGCATAGAAGTGATTTGTGGTGAAGCCAGGATCTTTGCCATGGGAACAGTAATTATGGCTTCAGGCAGTGGGCCAAGAATGTTGTGAGGAAATTCCAGTCCCCTCCTATGGCTTTAGTTAGAGGCTGCAACAAGCTGGCTCTTGTGGCCTCCCCGTCAGGCGTGAGCACACATGGGAACCACATGTTGGTGGCACGGGACACGGATGGCAGTGGCTGTTGGGCAGCATCAGGTCACCTGGGTGT
Organism: Melanocharis versteri; assembly: GCA_013397845.1. Classification (NCBI taxonomy): domain Eukaryota; kingdom Metazoa; phylum Chordata; class Aves; order Passeriformes; family Melanocharitidae; genus Melanocharis; species Melanocharis versteri. The sequence goes on from VZTG01000026.1 coordinate 151,840, forward strand.
GCCAAAGAGCTTCATCTCACCTGGGAGTGCTGCATGCTGCTTAATGCACCTGGCTTTTCAAGTCATATATCTGTTAATAACATGGTTTCAGAAAATACTGGATTTAAACCTCAGGCCTACTTTGACTTCTATCTGTGATGATTAAAAAAAAAAAAATTAAGTATTTAATACATGCAAGCTTACTCAACTGCACCTTTCTAATCCCACAAGTTGTAGGGGTGGATTCTGGTCTCTGGCATCTGCTTCAGGTACTGTCAGACTGAAAAACACAGGTATGCTGGTGCTGCATTTATTGTCCTCTCACACCAACAAGAAGAGGAAACCTTACTTAATTTCACGTTCCCCATGGCTCTGGTACAACTCTTTCAAGCTTCCTATGAGAGCACATTGAATGCTGTGCTCAGCTGGGCCGGTGTTTGAGCCATCCCATTCGTGGTGCTGCCTCTGCACAGCTGCAGTTCAGGTGCAGTCGTGCTGCCTGGAGAGTTCCTGCTAAACCCGTGTGTTCCTCTGGCCCCCTGACAGATGGGGCAGAAATGTCCTTCCATGGGTGCTGTGTTCCCGGAGTGACTCATCCAGTGCTATTTCTCCCTGATAGGATTTCTGTTGAGCTTTGCCAAGGCCCCTCTGCTCCATGGCAATGACTTGAAAACTCAAGGTTGGCGAGTAGTTAAGTTTCAGCTTGGGAGCGGTGGGTCATAAAGCCTGGGCGTGTGCTGCCCTACCGAGCCAGCATGACTGCATTGCTGCAGCACTTGGAGTTTAGGAATTTTAGGCTATTTAAACTGGCCACACCTTTTATTTGCTCAAAGGGCAGGTTTGTTTCGCAGGGTGTCTCCATAGTAGCAAAGACTGAGAAAGAAAGTTAGGAGGGGCTGATGGGTGAGTGGGTTGAGGATCCGGCTTTGCTGTGAGGCTGGTGTGTGCTCGACCTCTAACACAGCTCCTTGCCAAGGCACACGAGGTGAGCAGGTGCAGCACTAGAGGGTCTGGTGGCTTTTAGGAGCCCCAGGACCTGTCTGCAGCCTCTAGAAACGGTGCTGGCACTTGCAGCAGTACTGTGGTAGGAAACTACCCTGCTCAGACCATCTCACCCAGCTTCAAAGGGGCCGAGAGTGTGTGTGTGTGCCCAGTGTGACATTGGGGATCCCGGTGGGGAGCTTGCCATTGGCTGCTTTGTAGGGATATCAGCCTCAATCTTGTCCAGGCAAGAGGGAGGCTGTAACACTTTTAAAAGCCTGAAGTGGCAGGTGACTAGTGTTGGCTGAGCAGAGCGTGGGTTGAAAATAAGTGTCCCCTGTGCCTGCCAGATAGTCTGATACCTCTGTCACAGATCCACTGTGTCCATGGAATATGCTGACTGCTGGGTTGGACTTAATTTGATTAATGGTATATGTGTTCTTGTGTTTGAATTGGTACATCAGCCATGAGCAATTTGGTGAACTAAATTGATCCCAACTGCTTTGGTTCTCATCAAATGATAAATTGTGTGTCCAGTGCGCGAGTGACACCGAGCTGGGAGCAGCGTCACACTGTGCCGGGCTGTGGAATCTTGAAGTTGCTTTGTGTTGGTCTTAACTTCCCAGCTTCCTGGAGACCGTTGGGGATGCAGGTGTGCATGTTCTTCAGAAGTGTTTCACAAAAAAAGTTGACTCATGGTTTGTTTGTGACACAAACTGGAATGTTTTTCACACTACTTTAGGTGACTAAAGAGTGCTGGAGGCAGGAGAGGGGAATAGAGGGGAAACATAAGTGAGCTGTGCTGGATATGAGTCTTTAGTGGAAGGCAAGGAAAACTGGCATCCTTCCTAGTAGTTTAAATTTAGTTCCATTCTTGAATCTCGAATCTCTCAGCAAAAAATGTTGGAATGTAACATGAGTGTGATGATGATGTCATCAGACTGGATTTCTCTTAATAGTTTCTTCACAGAGATTTGAGCTGTGAACTGAAGGATCAGAGCATTCCTGCGTCCCTCTGGGACTGACCTCGGACAGCCCCTGATGAGCCACTTGCTCCTCCTGTGCTCAGAGGCATTTTCTTGCCTCTTTGATCAGAGCAGAGGGTTTTTGTGAGCTCAGTGGTCTGTGTCATTTTTTTGAAAATATTATAGTGGTCTTTTATTGGCTCTACAATGTTTTTCCAAATGTGGGGAAAGTGAAGAACAATGATGCTCATGTTCTCTGGCTTCTTGCAGGAGAGATTTCCTTTGATTTCTTTTCAGAGGGGGTTTCCAGCTGCTGCTGTTCCCTGCTTTGCTTTCTGTAAGTGCATGTTAGCTGATGGCCTGCTTTCCTCAGAAATGCACCTTTTCCTTCTCAAAGTGCTGCTATCCCAAGTCTGTCAGAGGAGTGTAAGGTGCTCCACATCCAGAGGCAGTCCTGCTGCTCCATAGGGTTTCCTCAGTGAGCCATGAAGAGAAACAGCTTTTTATAGATCTTGAGCTTGACCAGCCTGTGGCTTCTGGCCTTTTTGGTCATTGTCCCCTTCCTTCCCATGTGCTCTGTCTTTTTGCCTGTGCTTTAATTTTGCTTTCTGCCTGAAAGTTGATAATACCATGTGTTTGACTTGAAATGAGTATTTTTATGGTGGTTTAGTTTGTGTTTGTTTCTAGCCTTATGCACAGGCAGGATGCAGTTGACTTACTGTAATCCATTTAAAATAAGTGCTGGATCTTAAGTAGATAAGGGATTATATGGGGCAGCTGGGAATTTCTGTAGCACTTCTAGGTGTGCTGATAGAAGCTGAGACAATCTCTGGCCTCATTCCAGAGTATTGTAAGCCAGGTAAAATCCTACTGGCGGAGAGGCAGTGTGTAGCGTATGTGAATGAGCTGTTGCTTTTTAAGCTGTGAGAGCCTGGACAGACTAAAAATTCTTAGGATTTACTTGTTAAAACTTTAAAGCAAGACAAGACTTAGAGTTTGGGGCATGGTCAAAAATACAACTGGGGGAGATATGAAGTATTAAGCTGTACCTTGCAGCCTGCCTTTCCCCGAGTCTGAAAAGGGAATGAGGGAATTGTTGGCAGCAGGGCTGCCTGGAGCACGGTGTGTGATTAAATTAGTGCAGCTTGGGCAAGGGGGCCTTCTGTAGCCAGGAGCATCAGGCCAGAGGAGGCTGCTGGCATGGAAACCCATCCCAGCGGGGTTTGCCTGGTGCCAGTGTGCTGCTGACTGGGGATTTGGGTGGTGGCAACAGCCCTGCCCTGCTCTAGGTAGGATCTGGATGTGTAACTCCAGAAGTGGTTGTTTTCGGTCAACAGGAAGAGGAGATTTGTTAGTTCAAACGAGGAATTTGATGTGCTGCGAGTGCACTGTGGCTTCTGTTAATCTCGTCATAAAAATACCAGCTGTGAAAGAATGGCTGAGCAGAAATGTCAGTGTAATTAATGCCTCTGTGAGCAGGGATGGGAGCTGGGGGTTGGAGAATTGTGTCTTGAAGTGCAGCTGGGCCTCCCCGAACGACTCAGAGAGCGCAACAGGGAGAGAAGCAGTGCTGTGGGTGAATGTGGGTGAGCACTGAGCACCCCCACAGCCCTTGGCTGTGTTTGTTCTGTTTTAAACTTAAATTCAATTATGTAAAACTTCAGAATCAGTAACTTTTCTACTGTCTTTCCCAGTATAATTCAAAATACCCAGTGGGTGCTTTGTTGGTGAGAAACGCTTCTAAACCTGTTCAACCAACCAGGCTCGCTTTGGTTCCTCTGCCTCTACTGAATTGGGTACTTGGTATGAAACATTTGAGTTTATACCATGGTTTTAAAGAAACTCTTTAGTGTTTCTAACATGTACAGAAAGAAAAGACAGAAAAGAGTCTGGAAAGGGACTGGTGATCCCTGCAGTGTAAGGGCGCAGAGAGCTGATGGAGGCTGCTGAGTGCTCATTACTGTGGGCACGGTCATAGAGAACTGGGTTTCAGTTCGCCTCGAGTTTGGTCGTTCCAAAAAAGTAACTATTTCCTGGATCTGATATCAGCTCCAACAGGAATGGAGGAAGAACACCTGCTGATGAAAAGTCATGGTTGATGCAGCCTCCTTGTGCTGGGGACTGGCCTGTGCAGCATGGGCACAGCAGCACGGGGTGACCACTGGGGCCCCTTGGGGCACTGGCTCTGCTCCTCTTGCACTTCAGCAGCCACTCCTGCACTGGGAGATGTGGGGAATAACTTCAGAGTGACTGCACAGTACTACGTGTACTGTCTGTAAACTTCCTTGTGTAGAGAAAAGTCCTTGGAATAACTGCCGTTTTCCAACCACGGCAGTCTTCCCTCCTCGTTTGCATGTACCTCCAGCTGGGAAGCTTACAAATTGACTGCTGCTGCTTTTGATGTTGAACAATCATCCCCCCTCTGCCTCCCGGCTCTGGTCACAGTGGGCAGCACAGGCTGTCTCCAAGATAAGAGGGGAGTGGATTGGAAATTGCTCTCCTTAAAGAGACATGGACGTGTGGAGCCCGGCTGCAGTGATATCCTTGTCATCCCTGCCTGCGAGGAAGTTCTTAAATGTGCAAGAAAATCATATTTTAAACAAACCATTAGGAAAGCTAAATTCTTTCCATAATGGTACAAATGCTTGTTTTTCCAGTTTATAGTTTCCTAGTGTTGCCTCCATGACAGCCAAATACGTGGCTCGTTCTCCCAGCGTTTCCATAACGGATTGCAGGAGCTGCCCACTATGTTGGCACAGACACATCAATTCATACTGGAAGAGCTGGAGTTCTGGATGTGCAGGATTTTACAAGTTAATATTTAAAATGTTTTAAAACATTCAAGTCCCGTTAAGGCCTGATGCAAAGGCCTTCACAAAGCCAGAAACACCTGACTGCGTGGGTAGGGCCGTGCTTTGGTGCGTGGTTCGTGTCAGTAGCTGCCAGGTGTATCCCAGGCCGTGGCACAGAAAGCCATACCTGGAGTGGCAGCAGCAGTGTAGCCACAAGAGTGTTCTAACAGCAAACCAGAGGATTTTTTTCTAGCCTTGGAATTACACCTTAATTTGAGTCATCAAAGGATGGGATCACAGTCTAATAGCCTCCCAGCCCAGCTTGCCTCTTGCTGCACTCAGGAATCGAAGTGCTAATTAGAACAGCTGTTAAAAGGCCTATTCCTAATGACTGTGCCGTGCGAGGAGGAGGCCGAGGCCAGAGCCTTGGTGGGAGCTGGTCAGCGCTTGCAGATGACCAGCAGCAGCTCATGAACCGCGGTTTGGAACCTGGCCTAATTCTCATCTTCGGGACATCAAAGTCCTTGAAGCCTCTTTGAAGAGCTGGCAGTGAGTAGTCAAACGAGAAATTCAAGATTTGAGGGGGAAAGAAAAAAACCCAAACCGTGTGTCTGTAGCCGGGTGTTCTGGGGCTCTCGGTGACCTACTTTCCCAGCCTGTCTGCTGGGGGAGTGCACAGAGCTTTTGTTGTTGCACAGCTCCTGTTTCTGCAGGTGCCACCAGATATAGGACGTGTGGAAGATAAGGGTTTCTGGTGCCATGGTGTGGAGCGGGGTACGTTTCCATTGAGGTGGGTGGGAGCTGCCAAGGCAGGAATGAGCTCTGAGCTTTTTTCTATTGATGAAAGCCTTTTAGTGTGGCGCTTCTGTGGAAGAGTAGTGTAAAAAATGATGAGAAAGTGCTCTTTTGTGTTAGATCTGTGGTATCATGTTTGCTCACAGTTTTACAATGGGATTTGAAGTCTTCCATGTAATTTGCTTGAAATTAAGCCATGCCGATTGTAAGGTGTATTGTGTGTGCAAGTACAGATTGTGCTAGAAAATCATTCATAGGCATGTTTGCTTTTGTCTTAGTAGTGGTTTTTGTACCTACTACTTGGGTTAGACCAGTCCTGGTCAGTTGAGGTGATTTAGGTGACTTTACAGGGAATGCTGTATCAGAAAATACCTTCTACCAGATCAGAGTGCTCCAAACCCTGTCCAGCCTGGGCATGAACACTCCCAGGAATGGGGCACAAAATGCACAGCTTTGGTTCATAACTGCCAAGTCATTCCCAAACAGTTTTGGCAGCTTCAGAGTGAAAATTCTGTGGGATGGGAGTAGTCAGAAACCTGTTTTGCCACATATGACAGGAGAAGGTGCCTGTTGGTGCACAGTGCTGCATGTAGTGGTTCATACAGCTCAGCAACGCTCCAGCCCTGAGATCCCTAATGCTGAGCTGAAAAGAGATACTGGATAGTGCTGCTCCATTACCAAACTGGATCTGACTGATATTTAATTCATGGAGGTGAGCTTCACTGCCCACTGTCAGTATGTTTTCGCTTACACTTGTGTTCAACTCCTCCAGCTTTCTCTCAGTTGTTCTGCATTAGGAGTGCCTGGATAGAATTGAGTGAAATGCTGTCCATTTACCTGTCATCTGTTCTCTTCCAGCGGGCAGCTGAGGAGCTTTTCTCTCCTTGTGTTACTACTAACGGACCCTTTATCATGAGCAGCAACTCTCCTTCTGCAGGTAATATTGCATGGAAACAAGCACAGCAATTTATAAGTACTGTGAGGAAGTCTGGATTTTCCTTCTTAGTCATAATTTTAAAATCTCTTCATTTTTAGTGCTTATTAGGCCTTTTGTGGGACGGTGCTGAATAGTAATAATAAACGTCTGCCAACAACACCAGGCCAGGTGGAAAGGAATAAAGCACCAATCTGGGGTTAGTGGCTCAGACCTGCACTAAGAATGTGGGTGGGTCGGTAGGTGGTGTGCTTTACACAAACTAGGAAATGGCCACTGGAGAATTGATTCCATTGCAGTGGCATTTGGCTATGTCCCTCCCATCGTATAATTTGGGGGAAAAAAAGAGTAAAACCATGTCTCTTCAGACTCAAGTTAACTTAGACTATGGAATTTCCCTGTAATAGTGCAGTGGCTGGCTGGGGAGCAGAGTCTGTGTGTCAGCAGTGGGAAATGTGTGCTTCTTCTTCCAGACCTTCTTCTCATCAGCAGTAACTCTTGCTTCTTGCAGCTAATGGAAACGACAGCAAGAAGTTCAAAGGTGATAACAGAAGTGCCGGGATCCCATCCCGAGTAATCCACGTCCGCAAGCTCCCCAGTGACGTCACGGAGGCAGAGGTCATTTCTTTGGGCTTACCCTTTGGCAAGGTCACCAATCTTCTGATGCTAAAAGGAAAAAACCAGGTATTGTCTCCATAATTGAAAGCGTGGATTGTGTCAAAGGCTCGATGAGTTTGTCATCAGGAAACCAGCTCCAAGTTGTTTAAACAACTGCCGTGTGTTACGAGTCAATAACTTCTACATACTCTTATTTTACTTTTCTGTGATTATCCCATGAGCTGTAGAAAATGCCATTTCCAGGCTGCAGAAGGAGCTCAGTCCATAATTACAGGTTGTCACTTATAATTAGCGTTAGGCCTGGTTTGGAAATTGAAGGCCAGGGATTATTTGAACAGCAGTGCCATGAGTTGGCCTTTTTCACTCAGGCTTGCTTGACAGCTGAGTTAGCACCGTGTAACGTGGCATATTGAGGACACCTTTCCAGATCTAGTAAATGAGCTGGGTAAGGCTGAAATACTCTTGGGTAATGTGGGACGTGTGCACTAATTTGGTAACTAAAATTGTCTTGCAAATTAAGGAGTAAAAAAGCAAGCCAACTTTAATCATTGCTTAAAATAATGTCTTTAATCTTAATTACGAGAAGGTGCCTCTGATATACTGCGTGGTGTGATTACTGCAGTGACTTGCTACAATCCCTTACGTTTCTCTTCTGAGGGAGAGGAGCCCCTAAGGGTGTGGCTCAGTGAGGGGGCTTCCTGCCCTGGAGAGAAGTGAAGAGTCTGGATTGTTGCTTTGTTTTTGTGTTCCTGCAGACACTTATGTCTGAGTACACATAGCATGGAGATCTTAGGGTGAGACTGAAGCATTGCATTAAATCAGTCTGGAGAGGGAAGATCCTCATTTGTTCTACTTACAGTTGGATTTTAAACAGTTCTGTGTACAAAAACAAACGTGTAAATGGCAGTTGTGAAAACCCAGTCCTGTTATGGCTCCGTCAGAGGTTCGGGGTGACCTGACGCTGTCCTGGTGTGACGTGTCCATGTTGTGTTTCACTTCCCAGGCTTTCATAGAGATGAACACAGAGGAGACAGCCAACACCATGGTGAACTACTACACCACAGTCACTCCGGTGCTCCGGAGCCAGCCCATCTACATCCAGTTCTCCAACCACAAGGAGCTGAAGACGGACAACTCTCCAAACCAAGCAGTCAGTTTGTTCTCTGCATTGTCATCCCAGGGAGTGGGGGACACACAGCTGGATCTCTGCTGCTGGCTTGAGATCCATGGGCTTGAGTAACATCTGGTGCTTTAGGATGTTTGTTTTCTAGTGTTCAAAAGATTTCTATCAAGTGCAGCCCTGATGGGGCAGAGCTCACCTGTGGTAGAGCACAGCCTGGTGTTGGTAGGTGCGGCTTTGAGGTGGCAGCACCTGAACCCAGCAGGTCTCAAGGCTCTGAGCCCTCAAGGGTCTCTGCACCACACGCTCTGCAGGGGGGGAAAAGTTCCTAGTTTCAGCTTAGCCCCTCTTGGCAACCTTTTAGGACAGGAACACTGGAAAGAAGTTCAAGTATTGTGGCTCTTTATTGGGATGGCCGCCAGTACATCCCCTTTGTCTCCTCTCACTTTTTGAGCTGACTCCGATCAGGATCAGAGCATCCAGTGCTGTGCAGATGGAATGCTGCTGTTGGGTGCCTCTCCCAGCTGGAGCACAAGGTGTTCTTTGTGTGAGGGGGCTCTGCAGAACCCCCAGGCACTTCTCACTCCTGGATCCCTGTGGCAAATATGCATCAATCTTTCAGTCTTGTCAGCTTGTGTAGGATTCTGGAGATGGTGTTTCACTCCAGAAGAGCCCCATTTTTCCCTTTTTTCTAAACGATGGGATAATTTTGCTGCATCAGTTTATGCTGAGCAAGGTTTTGCCATAGCATAGGTACTGCATGGTTGATTTATTTTGTGTTTTTGCCTTGCCCTTAGTGGTTGGGGTGGTCTTTATTGGCCCTGTCTCAAACGTGCGCCAGCCCTGGGAGCAGCACGTGGCTATTCTGCTCACTGCTGAGTCCAGCAGGCTGTTTGCAGAGAGGGAGCTCATGGAGAGCAGACTGTGTGTTTTTTGGAAGCGGAAGTGTGGGTCTAACAGCTTTTTTTGGTCCTGCAGCGTGCCCAAGCAGCTCTGCAAGCCGTGACCCAGGTGCAGGCCGGGGCCGTGGCGCTGGCCGCCACGGCTGCGGCCGTCGACGCAGGGATGGCAATGGCTGGCCAGAGCCCTGTCCTGAGGATCATTGTGGAGAATCTCTTCTACCCTGTCACTCTAGATGTTCTGCACCAGGTAAAACACGTCGCCACAGCTGCTTGAAGATTGTCCTGGAGGAAGGGGCAGCAGCAACTGGTGTGTTGCTGTAGTTGCAAAGTCTCTGGTTTGTTGTGTTTGTACAATGCAAGTTCTGAACAGAGCTGTCAGACTTCTCCGGAGACCAGACACCTACAGGAGATGCTGCTAGTTTTGGTCCCCCATTCTTGCCTGATTTTAATTTCCAGAAATTTGAGTCCTGGTCCACCTTATTGCATTGATTACGGTTCTTCAGATTATCTTTTGGTTTTAGCAAAAGTAGCTGCTCCTCATCTTTGTGCCAGGGCCTGGGGAACAAATACAGTGTCCAGGAGCTATTTAGGCAGTGGCCATTTTGGAAAGTTCTCTCTGTCTGCTGTGATTGCTTAACATTATCTTCATGTTTAAAATGCAAGCTTGACTGCATTTAAGAATTCCTGAAATTCCTGGAAGAGGTCGAGCTCACGAAGGTGTTTGTGGATATTCCTGTTTAATAACCCAGAATAAACAAACTTCACTTAGTGAGCAGTTCAGTCACTCTGGTGTGTTCTAGGCTGATACCATGATGCCAGTAAAGCAATGCCCACAGTGTGGTTTAAAACCTTCAGTGCTACTGTTGAAAGCTGACAGGCTGAAGGGATGACTTTTGTTTCTGCTTGTAATAAGAGATCAATATGAAATTATCTTACTGGAAATGTGATAACAAGATATGCAAATATTATCTTGCAGATCTTTTCCAAATTTGGTACAGTCTTGAAAATCATCACATTCACGAAGAACCACCAATTTCAGGCCCTGTTGCAATATGCTGACCCCATGAGTGCTCAGCATGCCAAACTGGTGAGTGCTGCATACTTGGATTACTCTCACTTGGGCTTGCCTTGTTTAATCCAAGCTCAAGGTGGGCATCGGGGTGGGCTGACAGCAGCATTACCCCAAGGACAGAGCATGAGTGGGAGGGAATTGCTCCCATGTGCGACTTGGAGGCTGCCAGAGGGGCTGAATGAAGCAGAGCTGTCTCCACATGAGATACCTCTTCTCAGGTGTAGCTGTGGGATGGCCTAACACCTTCTCTCTCCAGAGAGCAATTGCTGTGAGCTTGGTGTGAATGCATTTGGGTGAGGACTGGTTGTGTTTCCTCACAGTCTCTGGATGGACAGAACATCTACAACGCTTGCTGCACGCTGCGCATCGACTTCTCCAAGCTCACGAGTCTCAATGTAAAGTACAATAACGACAAGAGCAGAGACTACACCCGCCCAGACCTGCCTTCTGGGGACAGCCAGCCCACTCTGGACCAGACCATGGCAGCTGCTTTTGGTGAGCATTCAGGAACTGGGAACAGGACAAAGCCAACTGATGTGTGTGTGTGTGTGTGTCATGGTGAACCTCCTCCCCCACCCCCCCGTTTCTTTCCATTCTGCACTGTGCTCTGAGAAGTGCTTGTTAGGCCTTGTCCTTGCCCTTGCAAACACCACCTGGGCTCAGCTCTTCCTTAGGGACATTTTTCCAAAGGTGCCTTATCTTGCCCTGACTGTTTCTGTCTGCATGCATACCCTTTGCGTATATGCTATAGCAAATCTGGAAGTTAGGTCAAGTTATAGTTATAATTTAGGCTAAATGCTGTTAAGTGTTATTTCGCTGTTAGATTTTTAAAGTTAAGCTCTAAATTTAGGTATCAGTCGAGTTAAAGTACTGTCGAGTGTAAGTGTTGTTAAGCTTTAGGCCTCATTCCTTTTCATCCTTGTTTAACGTGTCTTTACATACGCACATACCTAGGTAGACTTCATTTCTGTTTTGGTTGCCTGGATTTTGTTTGGTTTTGTTGTTGCTTGCCTTCCCTTGTTGTGCTTGCTTTCCCTTAGTTGTCCTTTGTAAGTAGAGTGAATCTTGCCAGAGAATCTGTTGTGCTTTGTAGTTTGATATTAAATATGACTTTTGCTTATACCCTTGGTGATTTTTGGGCAATCTCAAGAACACTTGTTCGGGACAGTGTGTCAGGAGAAGGGGATGGGGTGTCATTTTGGTGTATTTGGCCAAAATTTTGGAATAGAGTGTGACTAAGGCAGAACATTTGGGGATCACTGAGGATCAGATCAGTGCCAAATCCCGGGTTAGTCCCAGTGGTCGGTGCCTCTGGTGCCACCTGGTGTTTGCCCAGGAATTGTTTTGGTAATCTCTGGAAGTTCATTGTTTTGTGAGAGGCATTTTTGAATTGCTGGTTGTGTTTTAGGGTTTAGCTTTCAACTAAATGCTTCTGTTGAAGGACAAATCAAGACATTCCAGCTAAGTTTAGGGAGGTTTAGATTAGATATTAGGAAAAGGTTCCTTACCCAGAGGGTGGCTGGGCACTGAACAGGCTCCCCAGGACAGTGGTCACTACACCAAGCCTGACAGAGTTGAAGAAGCATTTGGACAATACTCCGAGGCACATGGTGGGATTGTTGGGTCTGTCCTGTGTAGGGCCGGGAGCTGGACTTGATAATCCTTGTTGGTCTCTTCCAACTCAGAATGTTTTGTAGTTCTGTGGAGTTTAGAGTTTTCCTGCTGTTGGGCATCTTTTTATGATGTGTATGTCTTTCCCAGGTGCCCCAGGAATAATCTCTCCTCCATATGCAGGAGCTGGCTTTCCTCCTACTTTTGCCATTCCTCAGGCTACAGGTACTGTATTTCGTAAGTTTCTGTTGCTGAAGCATCTTCATGTTTGAAAGCAAAGAAGTGATGTTTTTGTTGGGGTTAGCCATTTAAATTCTAAATGCTGGCACTTGGACATGGAAGGGACTGGTGATCCAGTACATCACCTCAGCTAGGAATGCTGTGTGCAGCTGCAGCACCTCTGGGCAATGTCCTGGTGACGGGAGGAAAATACATAAAGCAGGTTAGGAGAGACAGGAAAGGCAGGCTTTGAAATAATTGGGGTAGATGTTGATGATGAGGATATATAAGTTCTTGTGCTTTGAATTTCCTCATGTGGTTACAGCGATTGGGAACTCTATTCGACAGCTGTAAGTGTGGTCAGAAGCAAGGAATCTGTCCATTCTTTTCTTAAATATATTGAGACAGCTGGTATTTAATCATGATGCTGATTACATGTGCTGGGACAATTGCACTTTGCAGTTCACAGCTCATGCTGTAGGTAACAGATCATTGCTGCTTCCAGAAGTAGCCAAGAGTCTGAAAGCTGGAGGTGCTGAACACGCTCACTGGAGTGCCAGCCTAAACAAGCCTTGCTGGGGTTCTCAGCATTTCAGGCCATGTTGGCTTTCTGGGAACATGATGGAATTTCCTTGCTTATGACAAATAAGCACAGAGTGGGCTGTTGAGGCATTGCTGTTTTGGTAACATCCAGCCCTGCTGAGGAAACAAGCAGGGCTGCTTTGGGGGGTAATCCATGGAATTGACCACTAGCAGTTGTTTCTTGAGTTCTAAAGCTCTTGCCCTTGGAGGGCCAGTACAGGAGGTGCCAGCTGGTACTGGGAGCTGTCTAGGAATGCCTGTAAATCCAGCTGCAGTGGCTCCCACTCAAGAGAGCTGGGTGATGGTGGCACAGGGTACCTGGTGGTTGCATGTGTGGTGAGAGCACATTGTGCATGCCCTGGTTGGATGGACCCTCCCCACGCCCCATGTGTGACACCTGCCCTGCACAGCAGAGCTGAGGCTTTGTGCTCGTCCGCTGCTTGTGAAACATGCACGAGAGTGCTGAGGCACCTGCTCAGCACCAGGCACTGCGAGAGCAAATCCCGTTAGAAACCAGAACATTTCCTGCAGCACCAGAAGCGGACGCTCCTGTTGCCCTAAGGATTACATGGGCACTGTTGGGAATGATGACTTGCATGGTTCAGAGGGTGTGCTGTTCTCCCTTCTGGTGCAGCAAATACACTAGAGTACGTGCTGTTAATTCTTTACTGGTTAATATTCTTTAATTTCCAGGCCTGACAGTTCCAAGTGTTCCTGGAGCTCTAGCTCCTTTGGCTATTCCAGCAGCAGCTGCAGCGGCTGCAGCAGGACGGATTGCCATTCCCGGCCTGTCTGGGACAGGGCACTCCGTGCTGCTGGTTAGCAATCTGATCCCAGAGGTTAGTGCAGTCCTAACTTTACTTTTATTTTTCTCCTTCCTGTTATCTCTGCTTTCACTTTCTGAGCACAGATTGGGCTGAAATTCATTGAAAGTGAAATCCTGCTGTATCCAAAGGAAGCGGCACCGCTAGAGCAGCCGCTGCCGTGCTCTGACAGCCCCAGGTGCAGGGCAGAGCAGTACTCTAGTTGCTGAAGGGAAATGGGAAAGTCCATCTCAGATTGAAATTGCTCTTCCTTGGTTCAAAGCCAAGGATGCTGCCTGCCTGCTCTTGTCCCCCAGAGACTACAATGCCTGTCCCTCCCTCCCTCTTCCGTGTGGAGTCTCCCTACCATTCCCATGGAATAGTGTCATTTGGGTCACAGAATAGCCATGTCCATTCCTTTTCCTTGGCATGTTGTAGTTTTTAATACATTAATTCAGAACTACAGAGAGGCTTCATGCTGACCTTTGCTCTTTCTGTGTAGTGTCTGGATCCCTGCTAGCTTGACCTTGTACCTGTGCAGTATTTCCTCTGCCATGTGCTTGCACATTTCCCCCTTCCAGGATTCCTGGAAGTTTTTCCTTAGCTAAACCCCTTAACAGCTCACAGTTTACATTTTCAATTCTACTTAACTGAGTGAGTTGAAATATTTGGGTTTCTCTAAAAATAGAGCAAGTAACATTTGAACAAAAACCTTGTTTAATGAAAGACAGCACCATAAGAGAATTGGATACGGGGGGCTTGGATTTTCCTTCAGTCAGCCCCTGGATCTGGTTGGATTGAAAGTGTAGAACCTCTGGTGTTCAGCAGAGTGATGAGGCTCTGCTGAGGAGCTGTAACTAGTGGGACTGTGCACACACGTTAATAGCACTTTGCAAAGCTATAAAACTTACCAGTGATGGCAGAGTTACCACAAAACCTCTTTGGATCAAAGGGGAAGCCTGGATGTGATGAATGATCAAAATGTTTAACTCTTAATGAGATGAACCAATTGGATCATGTTTCAGACTGCTCTTACCTGTCATTGCTGTTCTCTCCAGGGCATGAAATAACAGCAGGAGCTGTGGAACAGCTTTGAGATTTGCTGCTCGTGCTGCCTGGAAACTGCTCTGCCATTCCAGGGACTCTCATCTCTGGCTTGTTCCACCATAAGTCCTGATAATTGCTGGCATCATTATTCCTGACCAGTGTGATGCAGTCAAGTGTGTGCTCCCAGGATGCTGTTGAGTGCCTGGATGGCAGTGGCAGGACAAGGGGCTGTGCTGCACCTCTCAGATTTCTCACAGCTCTGTTTAGGCAGGAGCAAGCAGTTATTTTATGCCCTGTGGTTTGTTTGAGGAGCTCTTCACTCTCCATCCAGCTTGTCTTTGGGCTAGAGAGACTTTGGGACTTGGACTGAAGCTGTGAACTAACAGACATGAAACTTTTTCCACTGCCTGTATAATCAGTGTTGTAGAAACTTACCTGTGCCACAGCAGTTAGTAAAGAGACGGTATTGCCTGGAGTGACTGCTTTGCCATGGGGTTTTCCTGAGTGGGAATCATGGGAGCTGAAATGGCTCCGTTTTTTCTTCCACAAGAGTGGGAGCAGTCCGCACATCTCAGCTTGTGGTGACCCAGTACTTTGGGTTTCTGCATGGTGAGGTCAGGCTATGGAGCAGGAAGGGAACAGTCCTCTACAATCAAGGTACCAGCTCCTTTGTCTGAGTACTTCCAGCAGACCTTGGAGTGGGATTTGTAGCAGTACAGCTGCTCATCCTCGTGATTTGTTAGTTTAAAGCAGTGGTTGGTATCCAAGGTGGATGTTCCTTGTTTCTTCCCAGCCAGGTATTGTGGTAGGGATTGCTTCCTGCAGTTCCTGACCCCAAAGCAGCAAATAAAGCTGTTTGTGACTTGGTCCATGAAGTCATTAATTGTAAACAGAGAAAATATTTTTAGTCAAATTTTAGGGAATGGCGTTGGAATTGAATTGGATATTGCAGCCTGTGGAAGTCACTCTGGGGGGATACTGTCTCTTACTCCTTTGTATATCTGAAGTAAAAATGCCTTTTCTTTATCATTGTGTTCCACTAGGTAAAAACCTATTAACTGTTTCTGTAAGCAAGTTATTGTATGTAGAATTCTATAAATCTGACTGATGGAACACTACATATTCCTTATGTATTTACTGACCTGTGTTTTTTGCTACTTTTTTCTTTTCTCCCCATCCCTGAATTTTTTTTCTTCCCCCGATCCGGAATTTCTTTGCCAACTGACTGCACGGTACTTCTGCTTCCTGTTGTTGCTTGAAACAAAAAAATAAAAACATTCCCCTTCCAAAAAAAAAAAAATAAAACAAACCCTGCTCTTCGGAAACCAACCTGCCCTTCAATATTAACCATCTTGAAAACTTCATCATCCATCAACCAATTTCGCCATTTCCTGCGGGGACTCTGCCCTTCCTCGTTGTGGACGATTTGTGCAACCTCGCTCTCCCCTTCGATTCCTTACCTCTTCCCTGTCCCTCCGCTGCCTTGCTCTGCTGTTCTCTAAAGAGAGTTACACCCCAATGCCTCTTTATTCTTTTCGGTATGTTATTATTCACACTTTTTATTACCTTGTTTTTCATTTATTTGAGATTACTTTTTGATACTTCAGAAATGTACAGTTTGCAGTTTGCCTTTTTTTTTTTTTGAATGCGTAATTTCAGTTTTACATTGTTTACTTAGTTTGCTGTTTAATTTAGTTTGCCTTTGGTTTTGGTTCAGTTCTGCATGGGTTATTGCTTTGCATGTCTTTGATAAGAGTTTTAAATTGTGAGAGCATGCAAAATTGTCCAGTCTTCTGGCAGTAAGATTTTGGCTTTTTGCTGAAACCCAATGTCTTTTCTTTAATGTATTGTTCCATTATTATTCTGCTATATAAGAATTCCCCTAATTAGAGCAGAATATGTAGCAATGGTTGGAATGAGATCAGTTCTGGTTGGGAATGGATGTTTTTGCTGTTGGATTGATTAGCTGATGTTAAGTTGAATGACACTTTTTGTTTCCCTACCTAAGACTGTTCTTGTTTCCTCCCTCTTTGAAGGAGTCTATGGTGATGTGCAGAGGGTGAAGATTTTATTTAATAAGAAAGATAACGCCCTGGTTCAGATGGCTGATGGGAATCAGGCCCAGCTTGGTAAGCGTGGCAGGGTCAGACTCTGGGCAGCTGGGGACAAAATGGGTAGTTAAAGCTTTAATATTGGCACTTTCTTCTCTTCCAACAGAAGACCCAGATGTTGTATCCATGCCTTGTGGGGCGTGGCTGTGGGGCAGCTCTGGGGCAGGGGTGTCTTGTGGGTGCGAGAGGGAAGTAGGCAAAGAACACAGTGAGGCAGAGGCACCCTGCAGGGTGTGGTGGCTGTGAGGGCAGTGAAATTCTGGCCTTGAATTTGTGTCTGGACAAAAGTGAAGTACCCTGCAGTCAGGTGTGTGCTCCCCTTGCAGCCATGAGCCACTTGAATGGGCAGAAGCTCCACGGGAAGCCAATCCGCATCACGCTGTCCAAGCACCAGACAGTGCAGCTGCCCCGTGAGAACCAGGAGGACCACGGCCTGACCAAGGACTATGGCTCTTCTCCTCTGCATCGTTTCAAGAAACCAGGCTCCAAAAATTTCCAAAACATCTTTCCCCCTTCTGCCACTCTTCATCTGTCCAATATTCCGTAAGTATCTGCAGGGAGAGTTCCTGTTTGGCTATTGAAGTGTTTGCAGCCTCGGTGTGAGGGCAGGCACAGGCAGCTCTGTGTTGCTGTCAGGAGAGCTCACCCAGCTCCCTGTTCCATTGCCTTGCCACACCAAGAGGCTGCGGGTAAGGAATTCAGAAAAGTCTCTGATGAGAACTAGTTTTTTGAGATTAACTTGGTTTGTGAATGTCCGTTTGACTGGGAAAACTGTTTGTTTCAGACCTTCAGTAACTGAAGAGGACCTTAAGTTGTTATTTTCAAGCAATGGTGGGGTAGTCAAAGGATTCAAATTCTTCCAGTAAGTGTTCTGTGTTATGTCCTCTCCTTACTCTGGGCTTTTCATACAGGAGGGGTGGAAGTACTTGGTTCCAGTCAAAGGCTCAAATGTGAGCAGTATCCTTACTAACAGTGTTTGACTCTGGACTAAAGAATTCCTGAGTAACCTTGGGTTCAGCACTGAGTGAGCAGTAGGACTGTGCTTGCCACAGAGATGCTCCTCTAAAGAGTGAGTGTGGTGCACGTACCCAGGGGGGTTAATTCTCTGCTGGATGGGAGAACTTGGATCTAGTTGGGGAAACTCCTGCAATGGAACTGAACATGCCTGAAACTTGTGTCTTGTCAGGAAGGACCGTAAAATGGCTCTGATCCAGATGGGCTCTGTGGAAGAAGCCATTCAGTCCCTCATTGACCTCCACAATCATGACCTGGGGGAGAGCCATCACCTGCGCGTGTCCTTCTCCAAGTCCACCATTTAGAGCTTGAGAAGGCCTGAGTAAAAATGGACTTGACTTAAAACCTCTGGGGTTCAGCCTTGATCTTAAAAGGCTGGACACCAGGGTTTCAACTTCCATCATTCCAGAAAAAAAAAAAAAAGCCACTTTAAAAATGCAGCTGAAGTGACCTTAAAAGACCAGAGATTTTATTTTTTTAAAGAGAAATCAGTTTACCGGTTTTTAAAAAAAAAAAAAGAAAATTAATTCCTCTTGCTAACCTTGCGGTGATGGGTAACAATCTTGACTGTTCCAATAAAAATCACAAGTTCAAGTTTACACTATGGAACCTGCTCTGGGAAATTCCCCTCCCCTCCTGCTCCTCCTCCCCCAAAAAGCAGATCCCAACAAGTTTTATCAGGTTTCACATTGATGCCTTCTTTAATTTCCTTACCCATCCATGCCTTGAAAGACCTAAAACCACTGTGTGAATTCACTGTAGCGCCTTGGAGTCAGGATTGTGGTGACCAGGAGCTCCCAACCTGCCCAGCACAACACTCGGTTGCGTTGATCCCACCTTACCTGTGCACCTGCTGTCCTGTGCCTTAAACCTTCTACTTCTTTGGGGAAAACATCCGAGCTGCAGGGAGGGGATGGGCAGAGCTGAGGGGGGAGAGCGGCTCTGGCTGACGATCAGCCGGGGGAGCTGGCAAAGTGGATAAAGGAAATTTTGGGCCGTGGCTCGGGGCAGTCGATCCCTGCTGCCCCGCGCGTGTCTCGATCTCCGTGTGTGCCCTGTGCCACTTCCCAGTCTGCTCGTGGGTCATTGCCACCTGCAAACTCAGGTGGGAGTTACCTGAGAGCCTTTGTGGCTGAGCAAAGGTCTGGGTGGGGGAGCATTCCCAAGGCCAAATCACATTCCAGTGTCAGGAGCAAGCCCGCAGGCTCTGCCCTCACAGGGCACTGGCAAGGGACAAAAGAGCCGCTGTGGGACACTTGTGAAGATGAATCAGAGTTTGTCGAAATTGTGTGTGTATATACCTAAATGCTTGGCTAGGATTTGGAGAATCCTTGGATACCCCACAATTAGAAAGGTGCCCGCAAGAGGTACCTTTGTGCCCCTAATTGGAGATTAACGAGGCTGCTGTAGCTCCGCCATCGTTCTTAGAGCATGTCTTCAGCATTTGAGCTTTTGTTTGAATCCTTGTATTATACTTTGATGCCGTTGCTGTCCTCTGTGCCTAGCAATATTTCCAGTTGACCAAATATTCTAATCTCTTTATATGCAAAAGAAATAGTTTAAGTACCTTTTATAGAATGATAAGATGGTATAAACGTAATCTAAATTTACTCCTTTGTGGTATTACCCGTGTATACTGTACTTTATTTTCTTTGTTTTGTAATTGAAGCTGTAGGGCAGGAGTAGTTTCCAGGCTGAGGTCGTGGCTGAGGATGAGCAGAGCCGAGGGTGTGAGAGAATGAGCACAAACAGCTCGGGAATGGAAGGAAAAGGACCCAGGCTAAAGATATTTTTACCTTTTGAACCTATAAGCCCAGATGTTGTTCTAGGAAGGGAATTTATTAAAAGTAGAATGCAGCAGATCAGTTTTTCCCAATGATACAACCATTTTTATTTTTTTTTTTTCTGGCTTACAACTCTTTCCCGGGCCATTCTGCCTTCTATTCCGTGTGATCCGATGTTGCCTTACATTTCCCTCTAACCTGCAACCTGTTCGGATGCAAAATAACAAGAATCTTGTACTTTTTTTCAGGGTTTTTCTGCAAATTGTGGACCAAAGTTTGTTTTTTAATTGTCTTAGTGTTGCAAGTTCTGATTTCCTTGCTTGGTGTGGGAGCTCTTGACTTGCCTAGCACTGAGTGTTTGGAAAAGTCTTAACTTTCCGTAGTTCCTCCCTGGACTCTCAAGGGTATGAATTATGCTGGAGAAGCATGTGAGGTCCGAGTGAGGGTCCGGCTGGGGCTGTGGCGTGCTGGGTACCCCCGAGGAGGGCAAGACCCCCGGTGCCAGCATCACCCCAGCTGCTTTTGGGTACCTCTAAATCTGGGTGAGCTGTGCTGGAGCCAGGGATCTGCCCCTGCAAAGCTCCCCGAGGCCCTGCCAGCGTCCTGCAGGAGGGCACAGCCGGGGGTCTCTGTGCCTGTTGGCTCATCCCTTCCCCAGTGAAACACCTGCTCCCTCCCACAGGGGACCCAGTTCACCCAGCACAGCGGCACTGGGGTGACTGGTCAGTGCCCCCCATCACCCTCCCCAGCTCTGGGGAGGCTCCCGGGGCCGGGCCCCGGCCGGGACACTCCCGGTGTCCCGAGCAGATCGCAGATGGATTGGGGTAACCAGGCCCCCGGCACGGCGGGCGCTCCCTTCGGATCCTGTGTTTGCATGTAAAGAATGTGAGTAACTAAGGGTGTACATATTTATAATTTTTTTATACCTGTTGTAAGACATGAGGGGCAGCAAAACCCAGTTTTTTATGGTGACCAGATGTATTGTATATTTTGATAACAGCAATTCCAGGTTCAGTATTGTGGAAGGTGGGTGGGGAGGGGAAGCGTACACACCATCAGAATTCCATTGCCTCTTTCAAAGAATGTTTGTAATGCAAAAAGAAATGAAATTAAAACTATTTTATAACAACCTTTGTACCTTTCTGTAGCTCCATTATTTCCTGTTGAGATTGTAGAAGCAGTTGGTGCCCAGTCTGTACTTGTGCTTTCAATAAATTCTTCTGTATCCTTCACTCCTGATCTTCCTCCTCTTTATTGTGCCTGTTTTGCTTCTTATTTTTCCTTCTCATGTAATTCCAGCTGCCTCATTTTATTTAACTTTGACTTTTCACACACTCTGGTCTGGCAGTGCGTGTCCCTGTCTCCGTGGAACCATGGGATGGGGTCCGGCCCCTCGGTGCCAGGCTGGAGCCCCAAGGCCTGAAGCTGTCAGGCCCTCACTGATGCCCTGCCTGTGTCACACTCCAGCACTTTGTTACTTCATGTTCCTAAACTTTCCATATGTTCTGGCTAATATCCATGAGAAATAACCCACTTTGAGTCAAACCCTCCTCTCTGTAGTCCTGTGCTGTAGCTGTGGGGCTGGATGTGGCATTCTCCATCCCGTGGGAGGAGGTGCAATTCCCATTTCTCTATGAGCTCTCTGAGGAGCACAGTGCTTCCTTAGGGCTCTGGTTCTTACCTGTATGCTCAGTTCTCAAACTCCTGTCCAAAAGCCACCGTGTCCTAGAGGAGACACAATCCCTGCCTGGAGCTGCCGTTGTGGCTCTGCTGGCCCCATCCCTCTGGGCTGAGCTGGCATTAGGCTCCGGTGTATTCCACAGGCGTTTGCACAGCCCTCTGCCTCCACGGTTACCGAGGGGGTCCCGCCGGAGCCGGGGGCTGCTGAAAGGGACCACTGTTGTTCCTTGAAAGGCTAATGCGATTTGTAACAGCTGCCTCTCCGCCTGTGCCTGTGAAAGCTGGGCCGAGGGGAGGATGCTTTGCTGCCCCGCAGGAGTGAGCAGAGTCGTCGCTCCGGCGTCGGTCGCCCGAGTTCTCTGGGGCGCAGCCCAGGCTTTGCACCCATCGCGGACATCCCTGTGCCCTTCCCCGGCCCCTCGGACACTGATCGGCTGCTGGAAGATCGACCGGGGTGGCAGCGATGTACGGGGTCCCCATGGGAACAGCGGCGGCTGCGGGGGGGCCGCGTCCTGCCCCTGCTCCGCTCTCCCAGCCACCCCTTCCCAAGGCAGAGCCCCCCAGCCTGGCCCCCGGGCCGGCCGTGCCCCAGATACAGCACAGCCCGTGTCGGCGGCTGCCTCCGCGTCCTCCCGCACCCCGGGCTGGCTCTGCCCGGGCGTCGTGTCCGGCAGCGGAGGGAACTGCCCTGGAGCTGCGTTTCACGGGAAAACGCTGACGCGGGGGAAGTGGGGGCTGCTGCAGCGGGAGCGCGCGGGCTCCGCACCGAGGGGCTCTTCCAGCTGCTGCCCCGAGCCGGGGGAAGATGCTCCCTGCGGGGTGAGCACCCTAAACTCCGGCCTTCCGCACGCCCTCAGCACCGCTGGGTGCGGAAAGGGAGTTAGCTGCCAGCGGGAACCCCAAAGCAGGAACCCCAAATCGGGGAGCCCTGGCTGGGCGCAAAGCGAGCCTCGAGGCGGGGCCGGGAGCGGGGCTGAGCCCTTCGTGTGTCACAAAGCCGGGCCCTGCCCCTGGGGCTCACCCGGGGGACGCGGGGACATTCCGGGGACCCCTGGCAGAGGGTGTCCGCAGCGGAAAAGGTCGGGACACCGGGCACGTTTGAGTCCAGGCCGGAGCTGATGAGGTGGGGGCTGGCAGCACCTCCTGCTGCAACCCTGTGCGCGGCTGGGGGAAGGATGAGGATGAGGATGAGGATGAGGATGAGGATGCTCCCGCTCCCTCCCGACCCCGCGGGTCCCCAAGCGATGCAGCAGCAGCGGCTGCTGGGGGGCTGCCCGAGGGGGATCGGCGGCTGCGGGAGCGGGTGCGGGGCTGGGGGGTTGCCCGAGACCGCGAGAGCGATGCGGGGCTGTCAGTTGCCATGGAAACCGCTGGGTCAGAGGCGGCGGGAAGCGGCGTGTGACGCCATCGGCACCGCAATGAGCCGTGAGCGCGGGGGCGACGTGGGGCTGCTGGGCTGGGAGCCCCCACACCGCCCCGGCCCCCACCAAGGATCGCCGGAGCGCGGCGTCAATCCCGGTGACCTTCGCCAGCGGCTCCGGGTCACCTCCCCGGGCCACCCGCACCACGGCTGGACGGAGCAGCCCCGCGGCCCTCGTGCTGGTGGGCGTTGGACCCCCTCTCTTCCCTCTCC
>VZTG01000026.1:181488-196514 GCA_013397845.1 Melanocharis versteri
ATCGAGGCGAGACAAAGGGCCGGGCGGGGCCGAGGACAGCGGTGGGACCGACCTCTCTCCGCACCGCTCCGCTCCGCACCCCGGATCATGCCAGGCACCGAGGGGCTCGGGGGGTCCCGGGGCCGCCCCCAAACCGGGCTGCCTCCACCGCTGGCCCCTATCATCCCTTGCCCCCGTGTGCTGCGTGGGGGTTGCCTCCTGCCCTGCAGAGCCCCCTCCCTTGCCCTGGGCCTGTGGGGACCAGAGGGGTGCCCAAGCGGGGGTCCCGCATCGCGGGGGTGCGTGACCCCCAAACCCACCGCCCCAGAGCTCTGCCAGCCCCCACCTGGACTCTATCACCCGGGGGGTACCTGCCCTGCCTGTGGCACCCGAGGGCTTCAGGGGGGACTCGGGGGGACTCCTGGCCCCACGCTCACGAGTAGCCCCAGGGCCGGTGCCCGGAGCCACGCTCAGCAGGAGCCTTGTGTCTCCCAGATTTGGGCCTGGGGAGGTGGGTGCAGCTCCCTTGGCTTTCTGGAGCCTCCTGGCACCTCCCGGCAGAGGCAGCAGCACCCCAGCCCCATCTGCTCCTACCCCCTGCTTTGCAGGGGACCCCGGCTGTGCATCCCACCCTCTACCCCATTCCCCGCACCCCACAATCACTTGTTCCCCTCAACCACCCACTGCCCACCCTCTCACGGTCCCGTCCGGGGTCTGAGCAGCCCTGGCTCCACACGGTGCCCTTGTTCCATTTTTGGCCCTAAGTGGGCAGAAATCTCCCGGCGTATTTAACATCTAAATCCCGAATCCCTGGAAGCTGCGATTAAGCCGCTCTCCCTGCGGAAAATCCCTGCTTTGAGCCGGACTCGGCTGCGTCCCGCAACGCCACCACAACGCGTGCTCCGACCCCTGCCCACCGTGTGCCACCAGCACGCAGGGACAGCGGGGAGGCGAAGCCACCGCTGCAGAGGGACTCCCGAGCCCCCGGGGACCCCCAGCGCCGGCCGCCTCCGCGCTGATGAGTCCGGCCACCCGCTGACCACGGGTCCATTGGCTCGGGGGGTCGGAGGGTCAGAGGTCGGGGCGATGGGGCGTCTGCGCAGCCGGACAAAGGGAATGCGGCAGCTCGGAGCTGTAGAGGCTCGCGGAGCAGGAAAAGAAGGAGAGGGTGGGCTCCAGCCCCCTGTGGGGTGTCCCCGGGAGCCCTGCTCGGTCCCGGCTGCGCTGGCCGTAGAGCGGCCGGACCCAGCTGTGGGTGGCCATGGTGGCCGGTGGCCATCCCGGCGAGGGGCGAGGGCGGCGAGATCTCGAGGCGCGGTGCGAGGCTCTGCGGACGAGCCCGGGCGGGGGCTCCGGGCGGCTCCGGAGCTCGGGGACGCGCCGGGACCGGGCGGGAGCCGAGGCGGTGGCTCCGCTTAGTGGCACCGGGGAGAAAGGCAGAGGGGACCGGGGCTGCCACCGGCATCCCGGACACCGCCCCTGTCGCTGCCATCACCGCCCCCAGCCCTGCAGGAGCCCCCTCGGGGCAGGGGTGACAGGGGACGGGTTTGTGTCCCCGGGCACCCACCGAGCTGGCACCCAGCGCACACCAGGGGCCGGCCCCCAGGCCGGGGGGGCCCGTGCTCCTGGGAGGGGCGGGGATAGAATTTGCCGGAGCCTTCATTTGCCAAGAGCCTGAACTTTTTCGGCATTAAAAACCCCGGCGCAGAAATCTCCGGCGGCGGGTGCCAGGGCCGGCAGCTGGGCCGGGCTGTTTCCTCCTCCCGCGCTGTTTGTACCGGGAACTCTTGACCCCTTTTATAAGCCGAATATTTCAAAACATTCAGCCCACGCTGCGGAAACCCCCCCTCTCCCTCCGCTCTCCCCTTCCTGCCCCCCCGCCGCCCCAAACTGGACATAAAAGNCCCGCAGCCCCCAAACACCCCAAAACCCCCGCACACCCCCCAGCCGGGCAGAGGCACCGCCGGGCTCCGCAGCCATGGGGCCAAGTCCTGCTCCCGTCCTTGTCCTCGCTCTGCTGCTGCTGCTCTGGGCCCCAGGGAATGGTGAGTGCACCCCGCGCACCCCAGTGCAGCGACGTCCCCAGCACGGGGGTGCCTGGCCAGCTCCCCAGTTCCTGCTTCCACCTGCAGCCAGGTGCTGGTGCAGCCCGCAAGGAGGGGTCCAGGGATCCCGGGAAGCCACCACGGGAGTGCCACTGCCCCGTGCCCCTCAGCTGACCCGGCCTCTCTCCCGCAGGGCAGCCCCGGGGACGGATCTTGAGGGGCTCCGAAGCCAGGCCCCACCTGAAGCCGTACATGGCCTCGCTGCAGCTGGACGGGCAGCACGTCTGTGGGGGCTTCCTCATCGCTGAGCAGTGGGTGCTGAGCGCTGCCCACTGCACTGAGGAGACGTGAGTGTGTGCGGGGGTCAGTGCATGGCTGGGGGTGCTGCTGGGCTCTGGCCAAATCCCACTCCATAGCCTCGACCCCGGTGTCAGAGCGTGGGACTCAGCTCCCACCTGCAGCGAGGACTGGGCAGGGGCTGCGGGACCTCTCAGAGCTCCCTGGTGGGCTCTCTGGCCCCCCCTCAGCACCCCATTTCCATGGCTGGGTGCAGTGACACCCCCGGCTGTTTGTCCCACACTCTCACTCTCTTCCAGGGATGGCAAACTCTTCCAGGTGCTGCTGGGTGCCCACTCGCTGACGGAACCGGAGCCCCACAAACGCCTGTACCAAGTCCGCGCCCAGTTCCCCCACCCTGGCAGCAACATCCACAACAACAAGGATGATCTTCTCCTCCTCCAGGTGGGCTGGCGGCTGATGGGACCCTCCTTCCCACCAGGCACAGCCCTGTTCCTGCAAATCCCACTGTCCCTTGGGACCCTGCGGGGTCACTGGCTGGCCGGAGGAAATCCTCACGGTCAGGCTGGGCCTGGTTCCCCTGTCCATCCCTCCCTGTCCCGTGGGACCATCCCTGCTTCCCCCACCAAAGACCTTTGAGCTGTGTCCAAATGCCTCCATCTTCCTCATAGCTCCAGCTCCGGCCTCTGGCTGCGTCCTGGGGCTCCAATCAGGAGGCAAAACCCTGAGTGTGGCTGAGGCCAGACTGGTCCCGGTATCAGGGCTGGGCTTACTGTGCCCTGCTGGGTGCTGGGCACAGCTGCCGCCGTGACCTGGGTCCCCTCTGGCTTTGTGGCAGCTGGAGGAGAAAGCGGAGCTGAACGCGGACGTGCGGGTGCTGCCCTTCCAGCGGGAGGACCGGGACGTGGCGGCCGACACGGTGTGCGAGGTGGCGGGGTGGGGCACCATCGACCACAGCGGCCGCCGGCCGGACAGGCTGCAGCAGGTGGAGCGGCCGGTGATCAGCCGCGACGTCTGCAACCACCGCACGCGGCACGACGGCACCATCACCAAGAACATGATGTGCACCGACTCCCGCAGGAAGGACACCTGCAAGGTACCGCACACCCACCACGGAAGCACGGCCAGAGACCCCCGGAGGGCTGGGAGGGGGCAAAAGGGGACAATGCCCAGCGCCTGGGAGAGGCGAAGGGCTGCGGAGCAGGAGGGGGTAACGTCCCCGGGGTGAGGGGGCCCTGTGCTGGCTGCTGCAGAGCAGCTCACAGGAGCCTGGAGGCAGGAATGGGGGGTGGGAGATGGGCCGGGTTGTCCTGGCAAACCTTTGGCCGTACTGATGAGCTGTGGTCCTGCAGGGAGACTCTGGTGGCCCCCTGGTCTGCGGCGGGGTGGCCGAGGGGGTGGTCACGGCCGGCTCCCGCGTCTGCGGCAACTACAAGAAACCGGCCATCTACACCCGCATCGCCCCGTACGCGGCCTGGATCGACGGCGTCATGGCCTCCGCGGATGGGGAGGGAGACACTCGCTGAGGGCACCGCAGGGACCTGCTCCGTGCCACGGCTTGCTGCTGCCAGCATGGCCAGAGCACCCCCGGTGCCACCGCGCTGCGTGCCAGGGGCTCCCACCGCTGCCCACCCCGCTGCCGGAGCGTCCCCCCACGCCAGGAGGAGGGCTGGGCCAGGGGACTGGCGAGGAGCCAAGGAAGGGGGTCCCTGGCCCCCCACTCACGAAGCACAGGGCCCAGGTGGGGGAGAATTGGGGGTCACAGCCCGCAACAGGCTTTGCTGAAGGTGCCCAAAACGCTGCCTGCGACTGCTGCAATAAAGTGATGATGATTCTTGCAGAGCTGCTGGGCTGGAGGAGTGGGGTGCANCTGCTGGGCTGGAGGAGGGGGGTGCATAGGGGGAACCGGGGGGGGGTCTGCACAGGAGCCCCTGCCCAGGGGGGAGCTGGACATGGGGTGGGAGATGCTGAGGTTGCGCCTCAGGTGGGAGCAGGGGACACATCCTGCAGTGTGGCCATGATAGGATCCAGATCCGGGACTTCCCGCAGGGTCATTGTGCGAGTATTTGGGAAAGCAGAATCTGCCTGTTGCTGATACGGCACGGGCAGCTCTGGCTCCCACGGTTGGATCTGTGCTGGAACTGAGCAGGATTCTCCCTGGGACCCTCTTGTCCCCGGAGCTGAGGGGCAGGGCAGGGCAGAGCCACCATCTTCCCACCACAGTCCTGGTCACCCCCAGACCCCTGCTCTCCCACTGCCCTGTCTTTGGAGGGAGCAGGGCCAAGGCACAAGAGATGGGAGCTGGGCAGCAGCACAGCCCAGGGCACTGCCAGATCCTTCCAGTCCCATCCCAGGAGCTCCATGGTCAGCAGGGGGATAAGGGGGACACGAATGTGTCTCCATCCTCCTGCTGTGCTGCTGTTCCCTGTTCCCAATCAAACGTTAAATAACCCCAAACCTGTTCTCTAAAGAGCTCACAGAGGGCCCGGTTAGAGTTTTACTTACAGGGGAAAAGAGCCTTAATAAGGTGCAGTTTCCTAATTAGCCATTTGATTGTCCCTAATTACCAGCAGAGCAGCGAGGGGGAGAGGTCTGTACAGCGAAACATTTGCTGGAGTCGAGGGATGAACTCTCTGTCACCAGCTCCTGTTCTCAAGAATAATGAAATCACGGTTCCAGAGGGAAAGGAATGTACTAAGACTGGCTCACTCCCTCTCTTAAACGGTCTGTGGGGACCTGGAATTGCTGGCTGGGATGCAGCAGCAGAGGGCTCCAGGCTCTCCTCCCTAAGAGCTGAAGGACCCACGGGAGAGGAGTGAGCCCAGATCACCCCCAAAGGGCTTGGGCTCCACAGGCACAGCCACACTGGCTCTGGGAGGTTGTGATTTCCTGCTGGGGCAGCAGCAGCTGAGGGGGCCAAGGGAGGGCAAAAGCCTGAAAGGATTTTTGGCTGCACTAGGAATGCTCCTCCTCTGGCACGCTCAAGTGTCCAGCTTTGTCTGAAGCTGGAGGCTTACACAACCCCAAGGATTTGATGTTTTTTCCTCGAATGTCCATAAGGTGAACCTTGAAAACATCCTCATCCCCTTCCTCTTTTTCCAACGATGGGGGTTCCTTTCCTGACAGATGCTCTGGCAGCCCTCCTATGGCTCTGCTGCCCCGGCCCCACGCTGGGCGGCAACGTCACACCAGAGAAACAAAACACATGGTTCTGTACAAAAGTAAGAGAATTTTTATTTACAACAGCAAGAGGCAAAGGGAGGGTTCACTCCAGGCAGCCGCACTCATGCTCCTGCTCCCATCCCACACCGATGGACACACAGGAGCCAACTCCTGTCTGAGGGACAAGTTTGCTGAGGGACCAGAGTGCCCAGCCCATGTGGCACTTCCCAAGCAGCCGGAGGCACAGGATGGATGTGAGGCACCAGGTGTGCTCCCCTCAGCTGGAACTTTGTTCCTCACCAGCCACCCCACCACCACTCTCTGCCCAGGCCAGGGCAGCTGCCAGGATGTGGCTGCTCTGCTGGCACAGCCCCGAAACACAGCCAGGCTCTCCCTTCCCAGGCCCCAAATGATTGGGAAACCTCTCCAGCTCTTTGTGGAATTCCTTTCCAGCTCTTCCCTGGTAAAAGAGGCAGAGCTCCCTCAGCTCTGTTTTCCAGCACAGCTCAACCAAGGACGAGCAGCAGCAGCTTTTCCAGCATGAGGGAGAGGAGCTGCCATTCCCTTGTCCCAAAACCTCCGTGAAGGGAGCCCCGTGCAGCTCTTGGCCCCCACTGCACCCCAGGAAGGGCTCAGGAGTAGCTGAGGGGCATCTTCCTCCACAGCCCCCCACACAGGCAGTTCTTGATCCAGCGCTGCTCCCACTGCTTCACTGCTGTCACCTTGTTGGGTGACTTCAGCATGGTGACACAGCCACACCTGGGGGGACAGGGAGAGTGCAGCCAGCCTGAGGGGCAGTGCAGAGCCAGCACTGCTGGGGTGCTGCATGGATCACACAGGGACCTGGGTACCCGTGGGGGAAACCAGCTCCTGTCATCTGCGGGTGACACTTGTGAGCACCAAAACCAGCTGAAACCAGCGAGCAACAATCCCGCTGAGGGCTCTGCTGGAGCTGGAGCTTGGCAAGGAACAGCCCCAGCTGCTGTTTATACATGAAACAACTGACAGTCATCTCACAAAAATGATCTGCTACAGAGGCTTTCTATTAAAACCAGTAATTAAAGCTAATTCAATCACATGACTTAGATGGATGTTTGTTCCCTGAGCCATTATCCTGAAATCCAGGCTCTCCCGTGAGGGTGGATGAGTAGGGCAGCACGAAATGTGAGCCTGGTGGAAAGATGACCCCAAAATGGGAGCAGGGGCAGTTGGGGTGGCTCCTCCCTCCAGCCCTGCTATGACCACACAGGTGCTTTAATGAACTGGGCATCACAAAAAGGAGTTGCTGTAGGGTCTCCTCCAGGCCAGATTAATTTAAGAGCCAGATCTGATCTGTTTGATTTTTAACCCAAGGGCCAGGCTGCAACAGTGCCACTCTCTGACAATGACCTGGGTGTCCCAGGTTGGGGACACCTTAACCACAGCCCCAACTGGCCTCAGAGAGCTCCTGAAGGACACAGGACAGCCCAAGTCGTGCCCAAGCTCCACTGCAAGTGTCACTTACCTGGTACAGGACTTGCATTCCTCTGTTGGGTACGCGCCCAGGTGCAGCCGCCTCAGGTGGTCAATTTTGGGCTGTCCAGGGGCCCTGGGGAGGGAGAACAGGACTTTCCTGAGTGTCACTTTCCCAGAGTGGCTTCCAGGACAGGGAGCTGCATCTCACTGGCCAACATGACAGAGGCTCTGCCCACTTGCCCACCCAGTGCCATGAGATTCGTGGTCACGACGACACAATTAATCACATAAATTAATGGGGTTTTTCCCCCCCATTTGCTATCACTTTTCAGTACTTAAAATTCCCAGCCCATCACAAGCTCAGAAACAGATTTGAGCAGAGAGAACAAACTGCTCTTGGGTCACAGCAACAAGGAGACAAGCCAAACCTCAGAGCTGCCAAGACCCCTTTTCATCACTGCACTGACCCGTGCCAGGGGTTTGTACCTGACAAAGGCATCGAACTGGGAAGAGACAGTGTGGCCAACGAGCCCGGGAGCCTTCCCAAACTGCAGCCGGACCAGCTGCTTGTTCTGCAGCTTGCTGATGATGCCATCATTGATGGGCAGCCAGTCAATGTTGGGAATGAGCAGCTGGCTGGGCAGGAGGCAGCACTCGTCGATCAGGGCATCGTCGGGCTCCGTGATGTGATTTTCCTCACGACCTGCGTGGGAAATGAAGGAAAGAACCCTGTGACCTTTACATTTCTCCTTCAGAGCTCCAGAGAGCTGCGTGCAGCCTCCTCCTCCACTGCCAACTCAGCCTGGAAAACAATAACCTTGGCAGCTGCACTTGCCCTTTCTCAACACGCCAGACCCCCTCGGAGTCACGTCCCACCCCGCTGTCGCAGGAATTGCTGTTCAGGGAACCGGCCACACTCACAGCACAGCCAGAGCTTGGTCAGGAGCCGGAAGAGTAGAGACATGCTGTCCTGGGTGTCCGAGGTTGCCGTGTAGACGGGGAGGCAGCTGGGCTTCAGCAGCCCCCAGATGCGGATCACCACCATGAGCTCGCGGAACATGCCGAGGGACGCGCCGTCGCGCAGGAAGCTGTGGCCGGGGCGCACCGGGGAGCCCTGCGGGGGGACAGCGGCGTGGGCGGGGGTCACACCGGCCCCAGCCACCACACTGCACCCAGACAGCTCCTGCTTCCAGGGGCACACGCCCTACGGAATCCGCTGCTGGGGATGGTGGAGGGTCACCTGAAGGTGACACCTCTGCAGAGCTGTGTCAAGAGTGTCCCCAAGTCCCCCAGGTACCGTGCTGGTTGCCAACCCCAGATGGGCATGGGAAGGGCCGTTCTCTAATTCTGCTGTTCCTTACTCCTCCCCAGTGCCTGTGCTGACAGGGACACGTGTCCCTGTGTGCCCTGGCTAAAGCTCCCCAGCACTGCCCACGGGTGTTTGTGTCCTCTTGGCCTGTTCCCAGCACTCCAGGTCTCACCTGGTTGGGAAGGCTGGCCAGCAGGTAGAGCACAAAATCCCCCACCCACTGGATGAGCTGCTGCAGGGACTGCAACGTCGTCATCTCCAGGACAAACTCCTCCGTCTTCAGGTTAATCATCACCTTGTCAATGTCTGGAAGAGAAGCAAGACATTGCCTGGCTCAGGAAGACGGATCCAAACCTCACACCTTCTCTGCAGAGGTCATCTTTCTCCTCCTCCTCAAACCCAGGAGTTACTATGAGACTGTGACACCGTAGGGAATGATCCAATCCCAAACCCTGGGAACTCGGCGCGGGATGCTGTGAGCAGTCAGTACCTACATCCGTGATCTTGGAGCAGATCTCGGTGAGCCGGTCCCCGGGGCTCTTGTCAGGAGTGTTGAGGAAGTGTGGGCGCAGCAGCGACTTCAGGGTGCAGCTGATGGCGATGAGGAAGAGCTTGGCGTGGTAGTCACACACACGGGCGATGGTGCTGGAGGAGAGCTTGCACAGCGACGCCTTCATGGCAACGATGCGCGTGGAGAGCACCTGAGCGACGGGGAAACACAACAAAAGGCACAAGAAAAGGCACAAGGAAAGGCAGAAATTAGCATAAGCTCATTAAAGCTGCTGCTGCTGCTTTATTCTCTGCTCTCCCTTTCTGCCGCAGGAGTGATAGGAACAGTGAACGCTGCGCACGTGAGCTGTGCCAGGCACGTGCTGCTGTTCCCAGAATCTGCCAAAAATAGACTTCGCCATCTCACCCCAAGTTTCCAACAGGTAGAGACCCACTGATGTCAGTGAAAGTGAATGCTGTTGATGTGGAGGCTCTTCCCAGCTCCATCACTGCCTGAGCAGGGCACTCAGAGAGCACAGCCAGGCAGAGCTGATGTCCTGAGGACTGGCACTGGCTGCTCCCCTCTCCAAGTCCCTGAACCCCCCCGTGCCCACCCTGGGAGTGAGCCCAGAGCTCCCTCCCACCCACCCACCTGCTGCAGGGCCGCGTTCTGGCGCATGTACTCCTCGTGCAGCTTCTCCACCAGGTTCTGCACCATGCTGGGCTGGACGTGGAGCAGGATGTCCCACCAGTCGTAGCCGGTCACCATGCAGTACTCCAGCAGGAACAGCAAGTGCCGCAGGGACATGTTCATGTCCAGCACGTGGCCCATGGAGGGGGAGATGCGGAGCATGCTCAGCTGAAGGGAGCAACCAAAGGGAAACTGGCTTCAGGAGTGGGCTTGAAATCATCCCACAAAGCTACAACACAACACAAGGCCCAACGCAGCTCAATCCTGACCCAGTGACAATTCCCACACTGATGGGATACATCCCTTCCCAATATGGATCTCACAGCTAGAATTCCCAGTGTTCTCTGTGCAACCCATCATCTCTCAGAGAGCCTGGGTGAGAAATAATCCCACCGTAAGAGAGCACCAACCTTCCCGTGACTGTCCACGCCAGCCAGGGCCAGCGAGGTCCAGGAGAGCTGCATGGCCTTGAAGTGCACCAGGGGCCCCGCGGTGCGCGGGCGCTTGAGGGCCGGCTCGTCCACGGGGCGCTGTGAGGAGGAGCCGTAGAACACAGCCATCATCTGCAGGGACAGCCGGTGCACGATGTGGACACTGCCATCGTGGAAAGCCAAGGCCAGGCCTGGGGACAGGGGACAAGCGAGGCTGAGCAAGCAGCTCCTCCCAGTGTGGCAGAGCCCTCAGCCAAAGCAGTGGCCGCCACTGAAGCCCATGGAGAAGCCAAAGGGCTGGGACTCACAGCCCAGCCACCAGCATTTCACAGCCTCTCCCCATGGAAACACAACAGGATGGCTGGGAAGACATCCCGTTTGACAGTCTTCCTTCAGCATTCCATGTGCTTTGCTCCCATTCTCACTTCAGCTACAGCTCAGTGGTGAAATTTCAGGCAAAAGCCACACGTTTAGGAGGAAGACAACAGGAAGTCCTTACCCAGTCCAGGGAAGAACTTGGTGTCGTTTGCCACCTTCAGATCGGTGTTGGTCAGGGAGATTGGCAGCTTTGGCAGCGCCACGGCCGACACCCGGTCCAGGTCGTTGGTGGCAGACAGGATCCGCCACTTCAGGATCATTGGCTGCTTGTCTCCCACTTGGGAAAATGAGCAAATGAGTGAGAATTCTGTCCCAGAGAGATCAGAAAATCTGCCCCCCATTTCTGCCCACACTCCCCAAACAAGCAGGATCACAGATCAGGCACTGGCATATTTCCCATATATTTCCAGTATGTCTCCCTTACATTTACCTATTTTTTTTCCTGAATTATACAAACAACATGTTTTGCTAAATCTCTCTTGATGGAAAGCTCTTCTGTGGGTGATTAAGATCCGGATATACAATAATCCTTTAGATTTCACCAAACAAACTGCCCCGATTAATTCTGTTCTATCTGAGATCAGGTGGAGCCCAGGCAGCAGGGGCAGGGGATTAATCCAGCTCTGCTGCTCGATCCTGGTCCTTTGGGAGCCTTTGCTCCACTGGCAGCAGGAAGGGCGGCTGCACAGCAAAACACAGAAAATGCCTTTTGTGAAGTGAAAGCAACAACCAAACCCCTTCCTGAAAAACAGCAAGTTGCTGCCTATGATGCAAGAAGACAGAATGGACTGAGAACACCTGAAAATAAACACGGGATTCTGAATAATCTCATATATGGGATAATAGATGTGAGAAACTGCACTGCTTTTTTCCTCAGACCAAGCTCTTGCTCTTAAGAGTCCCCAGTGCAGACACTTACCCACAGGAGAGATTTGCTGGAAGATGTTGTTGACAGGCAGGCCCTCCTTCCTAAGGGACCAGCACTCCACGATGCTGTTGTTTTGGTTGGAAGCACAAAGCAGCACCTGCAGAACAGAGCCCCCCACACGAGCATCACAACAGGGAGGACACTGCCCTGGTCATTCCCACCCCCCATTTCCAGGGTCCTGCTCCCACTCAGATCATGCTCTACCAGCAAAAAGCAGAGGATCCAATCAGTGGGAGGTGATGGTGAGGTCCCTAATTCCAGCTGCACCAGCAGCACTTCCCAGAATGGCAACTAGGAATGCCAAGGGTATTGCAGGACACGCTGGCCACCTCCAGACCCTCCGAGGAAGGCCAGGTGGAGCAAAGAGCAGCTGCCCACCTGCTCTGACATGTCCCGAGCCAGGAATTTCAGGTGGGTGATGGCCGGGTACTTGTCCTTGCGCGCGGGGTCTGTGGTGCAGCGCATGAAGAGCGACGGCAGGATCTCCGTGTCGATCTTGCACTTCTCGTTCACCACGCTGACACAGACCTTGTAGAACTGCACGGGGGACGTGCTGCTGCCGTCGGATGTGGCCACCACGATGTTGCCCCCGCCCGTGAAGGCGACATCGGCCAAGGCCACGCGGCAGCGGAGGCGGCACAGGCTCTCGGTGGCCGTCAGCACCTGCCCGTTGGGCTTGAGGAGGGACACGGTGACCAGCCCGCTGATGGTCACGGCAATCCAGCCCTCCATGGGCTTCCCACCGAACAGCGTCAGCGACGGAGAGAATTTCACCCTGGAAAACTTCTCGCCAAAGTTCGAGGCTCCAGACTGTAAGAAAGGTCAACAAAGCCTAGGTGTTTGCACCTAAAATTCGTGCCTGCGGAGCTCTTCTCGTGGGAGAAGGGTGGGATCTCTGTGGGACATCCCAGGAGATAAAGAAACACAAGTAGAGAACTTGTGCTTGGCAGTTTTGGGCTTTCAGAGAGCAGAATCAGGCACGTTTCTGAACAAGGAGCTCACCTCCATGTCCAAATCCCCAGGTCAAACCTCAGCACGCTGAATGCATTTCCTCTGACTTACAACTGGTAAGGAAAGAACTGCTCTATCCCCATGTTCCTGCCTGGAACTGAGGTACCGGACTAAGGGAGACACACTTAAAACACCAAGAGAAACAAGGGTCCAACCCCCCTCCTGGAATTCAGCAGGAACCAGGAATCTGATTTCTCTCTGACTGGAAAAACTCCCCAAGGCCACAAGAGAGCCCAGAGCATGGAACACAGGCAGGATCCTGAGTTCTTTGCCAAGACCTGAGCCAGATCAGCCCATATCCCTCATGAAGCTGAGACAAACCTTTTCCACGTGCAGAGCCAGCTTGACGCCGTTGTGCAGCCAGGACAGGGCCACCACCGGGTCCCCCTCCACCACGCTGCCCACCGTGTTCTCCCAGCTGTTGGCCAGGTGATCTGTCATGCTCCAGCACTTGATGTGGCCATCAGCGTCCGCTGAGAGCAGCCTGGAGCCTGTGACAATGACACTGCATGAGAACAGGGGGAACAGCCAAAACCCCACAGGGAATCGTACCCTGTCTGTTTGGGACACGCACAGCACGGATGGGACACAGGGACAACGAGGAGGGATCCCAGCCCACCTGACTGATCCCACTCCAAACACGTGATGACTTCAGTGTGGCCCGAGTTCACAGAGTAGACGTCCCAGGGGTGCTCAGTGTCGATGATATGGACCATGTGGGTGAGATCTGCAGGAACAGAGAAGTGACTCCCTGTCCCTCGTCACCAGCCACCGCTTCTGAGCCTCAGAGCCTCAGCTGACACAGGGAAATAATAAATATGAAATATTTTATAGAAATGATTCGGGGTAGGGTAGTAACTGTGCTGGGAACTCAGTGAGGGGTCAGACACCAATGTGGGCCTGGTCCCGGTTTAGGGAAGTCGGTCCTGGTTTAGGGGAACGAAACCCACTCTCAGGAAACACACACGTGTTAGACACTGCCAAAGGCTGGGGAATGGAAGGAAAAGGAGGAGCAGCAGCCGGGAGCTGTGAAGGGCAGGGCAGAGCTCTGGCCCAGCGGATCCTGGACCTTCCCAAACGCACCGGGAGCTTCCAGGAGAGATTTCCCAACGGGAGCGCGGTACCTTTCTCCTCCTCATTGCGGAGGTCGGTGGTGAAGGCGATGAGGTTGCGGCAGGACCAGGCGCACACGAGGGGGATGGAGGGGCAGTGGTTGCTCTTGGGCTTCTTCTCCCACTCGCNTCCCCGCCCCCCCCCCCCTCCCGCCGCTCCCAGGACCCCGCCGCGCCCCCGCGGCCTGCCCAGCCTGCGCCTGCGCCTGCGCCGCGCGCTCAGGCACCGCCGCGGACACCCCGGGCGGGGGCCCTCAGAGAGCCATCGAGTGCCTCTAATTAGCATAAGAAACTACCCAGAACCCACCGGGCGGAGATAGCAAACATAACCTGCGAATTTCGGACATTTTGGGAANAAAACTCCCCAAGGCCACAAGAGAGCCCAGAGCATGGAACACAGGCAGGATCCTGAGTTCTTTGCCAAGACCTGAGCCAGATCAGCCCATATCCCTCATGAAGCTGAGACAAACCTTTTCCACGTGCAGAGCCAGCTTGACGCCGTTGTGCAGCCAGGACAGGGCCACCACCGGGTCCCCCTCCACCACGCTGCCCACCGTGTTCTCCCAGCTGTTGGCCAGGTGATCTGTCATGCTCCAGCACTTGATGTGGCCATCAGCGTCCGCTGAGAGCAGCCTGGAGCCTGTGACAATGACACTGCATGAGAACAGGGGGAACAGCCAAAACCCCACAGGGAATCGTACCCTGTCTGTTTGGGACACGCACAGCACGGATGGGACACAGGGACAACGAGGAGGGATCCCAGCCCACCTGACTGATCCCACTCCAAACACGTGATGACTTCAGTGTGGCCCGAGTTCACAGAGTAGACGTCCCAGGGGTGCTCAGTGTCGATGATATGGACCATGTGGGTGAGATCTGCAGGAACAGAGAAGTGACTCCCTGCTCCTCGTCACCAGCCACTGCTCCTGAGCCTCAGAGCCTCAGCTGATGCAGGGAAAACATCATAAAATATTTTATAGAAATGATTTGGGGTAGGGTAGTAACTGTGCTGGGAACTCAGTGAGGGGTCAGACACCAATGTGGGCCTGGTCCCGGTTTAGGGAAGTCGGTCCTGGTTTAGGGGAACCAAACCCACTCGCAGGGAACACACACGTGTTAGACACTGCCAGAGGCTGACGGATGGAAGGAAAAGGAGGAGCAGCAGCCGGGAGCTGTCAGGGGCAGGGCAGAGCTCTGGCCCAGCGGATCCTGGACCTTCCCAAACGCACCGGGAGCTTCCAGGAGAGATTTCCCAACGGGAGCGCGGTACCTTTCTCCTCCTCATTGCGGAGGTCGGTGGTGAAGGCGATGAGGTTGCGGCAGGACCAGGCGCACACGAGGGGGATGGAGGGGCAGTGGTTGCTCTTGGGCTTCTTCTCCCACTCGCACACGTACGCCAGGTCCATCCCGCCGGCCCGGCCCCGGAGGGGACACGGGACAGCCTCGGTCCTGCCTGGGGGCGACACAAGGCCCGTCACACCGGGAGCGGAACGCGCGGCCCGCACGGACCCCAGGGGCCATGGGGAGGGCACAGCCCCCGGGACACAGGCGGGGAGAGCCCCACACCGGGAGAGGCCCCGGCGGTCCGGGGGGGAGGCGGAGGGAGCGGTCCGCGGGTACCGACCCTACGGAGGGAGGGGAGCGCGGGTGGGAGGGTCCCGGGGACGGACTCGGGGTGGACACGGGGAGGTGCCGGGGGTTCCTGGGGCTCGTGGGAAGGTCACAGGAGGCTCCCGGGG
>VZTG01000026.1:206787-220668 GCA_013397845.1 Melanocharis versteri
ATGGAGAACCTGCAGCGGCAGCAGCGCGCACGGCTGCAGCAGCCGCTGGAAGCGCGGCAGCAGGAGCAGCAGCAGCAGCCGCCGCGCTCCACGTCCCCCCCAGCGCAGCCCTCGCAGCCCCCGGGGCACCCCCCTGCCAGCACCCCGGCCCGGGGCCGTGGGCAGGATCCGGCCCCGGCGCCCTCGGAGGAGGGAGCGGAGCCTGAGAGCGCGCACATCCAGCGGGCACAGATGGCCGCCCTGGCTGCCATGCGGGCGGCCGCCGCCGGCCTCAGCCACTCGCCCAGCCCGGGGCTGTCGGACGAGAGCCAGGCCTCCGAGGAGGAGGAAGAGGAGGAGCGCGGCGAGGAGGAGGAAGATGGCGGGTACCAGCAGGAGATGGGCTCCGAGGAGGAGGAGGACCTGTGAGTGTACTCGGGCAGCTCTCGTGGGTTTGGGGAAGGGGCAGGGAAGTGGCACAGCACTGGTGGGTTTGGGCACAGCGTGCTGGGGAGGCTGCGGGGATCCTGCAGCTTGGGGCAGGTTGTGGATTACAGCCATCGGGATATTCCAGAGCAGGAGGTGCTGAGAGCAGCGGCTCAGCTCTGTGGCCGTGATTCCTTGTGCTGGGCTGGCACGACATCCCATCTCTGTTCAGCAGCCGTGTGGGGCTGTGACAGAGGACGCCGGGCTGGCGTTAAATTATGCAGGACCCTCGGCTGCCTCCAGCATGCATCCTCTCAGGGCAGGGCCGGGCCAGGAGCCATCTGGCAGAGCTCCATGAGCTGCTCCTGGGCTGCCAGGGGCTGCCGTGCCCCGCAGAGCTGCCCCTGCCAATGGGCTGTACCGGGGCTCCCTGTGGGCTGGGTGGGTGGTCCCAGCCCCGCAGCTGGGGAGGGCCTGTGAGGCAGGCAGGAGAGAGGGATGGGCCTTGGGAACGAGCATGGGACCAAATCTCTCCTCTCCCTCCCGGTTCCAGAAAGGGCAAATGGGATGAGGATGACTTTGAAGAGGACCTGGGTGAGGAGGAAGAGGAGGAAGAAGAGGAGGAGGAAGAGGAAGACTATGAGGAAGAAGAAGACATGGGAGAGGAAGGGCTCAGCTCAGCAGAGGCGGTGCGGGCGGGTGCAGGATCCCTGCTGCTCCGCAAGCCCCCAGCACCCCAGCACTACCGGGGGGAGCCTCCACGGCTGCCGGGGGGACAGGAGCGGCTGCCCCCTGGCCTGGGCCACGCACAGCCCCCACCACCAGCACCTGACCACGGCGACTGGACCTACGAGGAGCAGTTCAAGCAGGTATGTGCCCACCGAGACACGCGTGTCCCTGCCGTGCCATCCCTCTCCCTGCTGCTGCGCATCCGTGTGTCCTCGCGAGCGTGGGGAGATGCCTCCGGCAGTGCCGCCTCCGGCAGCGTTCTCCTCGGATCCAGCTGCTGTTGTCGTTAGGAATGCGTGGGATTTCTCTGGGGTTTTAAGGCTGGGCTCAGTCTCGCTCCCTCCCTGGTTGGGTGACTCCGAGTGGATCCTGTGTCCGGGTTTTCCGGCATGGGCAGGCAGTGCAGTGGGGTTTGCTGCAAGGACCTGGGAGGATTCTTGCTGGAAATTATGAAAAAATCGCCCCAAACTTGCAAATTTGATGCAACCCTTAGTTTTCCTGTTCTCCACTCTCCCTGAGCAATTTTCCACAGGGACCTGTCTGTCTCCCATCACCATCACTGCAGAGCTGATGCCTGGCAGGACAATTCTGTCCCCATGGATGCTTGTTGGGGGGCAGAGCTGCCTCCCTGCCACTGCCAAAATGCCATTAAAGAGTGAAACCAGGGAGAAAGCACCTGGCTGTCCCTTTCTTTGCCTTCCCCAGGCAACGAGGCCAGCATGTTCCCACTCTCCCGGCGCCAGAGCTGGCTGCGCTCCGCTCTCACTAATAGAAGAAAACGTGCTGGAGCCGGGGCTCCCCGGGGGCCGCCCGGCACCTTTGATGTGTGTTTAAATACATCGGAGTTTGGGGCTGGGGGAAGGGGCAGGACCAGCAGCAGCAGATGGGACCCAGATGGAGCGGCCGGGGCATGGTGGCCTTTCAGGAGGGATGCGACCACCTCTGCCCCTTCGCCTTCAGGAGGCTGTCGCATCCCTTCCAAAATGGGGGAAGGGGCTGCCAGGATCTGCCAGCACATCTGGATGTGGGCAGGCTCAGGATGGGGCTGGCGGAGGGAGCACCAGCTACCATGGAGTGTGTGGTCCTCCTCCTGGTGCTGCCCAGCTGTGGGGATGGAGGGATGCTCCTGTCCAGCTCTAGGGAGGAAGGGAGGGATGCGCCTGCCCAGCTGTGGTGATGGAGGGATGCTCCTGCCCTGCACATCCCTCGTGCCGCTGCACCCAAGCCACCTTCTCTTCTTGTGGTTTCTCTCTCTTGTGCTTCCTGCTGCTGGGGAGTGAGGGGCCAGGGCCGTGAACTCGTAGCTGTGAAAAGACTTTTCAATACCGCAGCTCTGATCTTCCTGTTTGTCAGCGTGTCAGTGCCGTGGTCCAGGCTGTAGCCTCTGCCAGGTCCCCAGTCACAGCCACAGCACTTGGGAACACTTGCCCCATTCCCAGCACTTCCCCTGCCCCCTGAGCTGTGCCGGCAAAATGGGCTGAGCACCCCCTGTCCCTCCACATTGCTTCCCGGGGTTGGCGGGATGAGCCCAGCTCGGTGGTGAATCGTGGAAGCAGCCGGAGGGGGTTGGAAAGCCTCCGTGGGCGGAGGAGCGGAGGTGATGCGCTGGGCCCAGAGAGGCTTTCCCCGGCACGTCAGCCCGTGCGACCGCGCTTGGATCGCGGCCGCTGGACCGGGGCCAGGGGGTTGCTGGCGCAGCCGGTGCTGGCCGGGAGCTCCTCCTGGCCGGCCTCCAGCGCGTGCCACCGGGCTCCATCCCAGCCCAGCTGGCGCGGCCTGGGAAGGAGCAGCAGGAATGTAAACAGTGAGGGCAGCACGGGGCAGGGGATGCCGTACCCCATCCCCGCTCCTCGCTGGGGCGGAGGCGCCTTAGGGGGAACCCCGGCAGCTCTGGGGTGCTGGACCACAGCAGGGTCCCTGCGTGGGTGAGCCAGCAGGGACGTGGTGCTGCGCGTGGCTGTGCCAGTGTTGTGCCTGCCTGCTCTGTGACGGATGGGCTCTTTTGGGGTTCCTTTTTAATTTTGCCGAGGAGCTCCTCAGCACCAGCAGCACCCCTGCTCTCCCACCAGCCCTGATGCTTCCCTGGCTGTCCAGCTCTTCCTGCTGGTAGTTCAGATCCAGCTCTGGTTGTGCTGGTGCCGCTGGCATCCTTGGCCTGTGGGTCTCTGTGCTTGGGGACACCGTCTTCACTGGGCAGTGCCGCCGTCCAAGCCCCCGTGTCTGTCTCCACGCCCAAACCCCAGCAGCCAGGGGCTGCCCCCATCCTCCACTGCCAGGTTTTATTGACCCATCTGGGACAGATTCCTGTGAACTGGTGCTCGGCTGAGCCGTGGGGGGCCGGAGGGAGGAGGAGGGGGCCCAGTTCAAGGGAGGAGGAAGGGGAGGGCGTGAGGAAGAGTTATGGAGGTGAGGGAGGTTAGGGAGCCGGCGCGTGGCACCTCCCCGTCCCCGGGGACGGCTACTGCACAGGCAGAGGTCAGCTCGGCCTGACCCAGGCGCTGCCGGCGCGGGCAGCAGAACAAAGGAGCCCCCAGCGCAACGGGGGACTCGGGGCAGTGGCTGCCGAGGGCACCGTGGCTCCTCGAGGGGAAGGAAAGGGGGCATTTTCTGGGTGGGAAGAGGCTCCCCGTGGGAAATGGCTGAAAATCCAGCAAGCTCCTGCCAGCAAGGGGCTCCTGGGGGTAAAACTGCTCTGAGTTCTGTACTCCAGCACTGTGGGGGCTCTGCTGCTGCTGCTCCCCAAGATCCCTCCTCTGATCTTTCCGTTTCATTATTGCTATTACTGCGCCCCACTAATACCGGGAGTGGGAGCCCCTGGTGCGGTGGCAGCCCCTGGAGCTGGAGTTTCCGGCCTCTGCCCCTTTTGGAGTTTCCTGTGCTGCCAGTGCCTGCAGGCACGGGCACCCTGCACACCAGTACCCCATCCCACGTCACAGGAGCTCGAGGAATCCATCTCCCTGTGTTCACCCAGCTGCAGGAGCCACCACGCTCCCTCTGGGGTTCTCCATTTTGGGTGCTCCCTTTTGAGGTGTCCCGCCGTGGCTGCCTCAGGCTGATGTTTAACCCCCCATTTCTGCTTCAGGAAGGATTTAAGAAGTCACCACAGTGACAGCAGGAGGCTGTGCCAGCCGGGGAGTTTCGGGGGGTGCTAGTGCTTTAGTGGGGCAAGAGGTTTCTTGTCTTGGGGACATCTGAGCTGTGCCGGTGGCACACGGGCACAAAAACCTCAGCCCTTATCTCGCACGGTGCAGCGCACCCCGAGATACGGCGTTTCAAAGTGCAGTGGTGGGGGAAAAATGAACCGAAAGCAACTCGGCGACCTCAGCAGGGCTGCGGGGGTGGGTGAAACCGGACCCCCCTCCACCCAGACCAGCCCCGCGCACATGGCTGGTGGAGCTGGGATTTTCCAGGAGGCTCTGGAGGAGCAGAGAGCCCATACCTCCTCTGAATCCCCAGGAGCCGGTTAAGGCGTGGGGGATCCCCTCTGAACCCCTTTCTCCCGTGGATTATTCTCCTTTTCAAAGCCCAAAGCCAGCTGGGGGCGTGGAGCCAGAGCGGGGGCCCCCGTGGCCTCTTAACGAGGGCGGGAGGGTCCATTTACTTTCTTTAAAATATTGATTAGAGCTTTATTGCATTAGCCAGCCGAGCGGATGA
Source organism: Melanocharis versteri (assembly GCA_013397845.1). Classification (NCBI taxonomy): domain Eukaryota; kingdom Metazoa; phylum Chordata; class Aves; order Passeriformes; family Melanocharitidae; genus Melanocharis; species Melanocharis versteri. Next base: position 211,576 of record VZTG01000026.1, read on the forward strand.
GCCGCCCCCGGGGAGGGCGAGGGGGCCCCTGCGCGGGGAAGGGGGACCCGAGTGTCATCACACGGCCGGGGGCCACCGCCCCCCACCCGGAGACAGTTTGGCTCCCAGATAATGGGGAGTGCCCTGGGGCCCCCGGTTGGGCGCTGCTGTGCCGGGGAGGTGATTGCGGTGCCTGGCCAGACCAGCAGCAGATAACGCAGGCAAGAGGGGACCTGAGCACGACAGGACTTTGGGGGCACTGGGGGAGTCACCAGTGGACCCCTCCCGCGAATAGGGCTGTGTCCTCCCCCCTCACCCCAGACTCAGCCGTCGCCCCTCTCACCCCACACCACTGCCCTGCCTGCCAAAGGGTGCTCCCAGCCGGGGATCCGGCACAGTAATTGGCTCATAGTGCTCAGGGAGCATTCCCGGGGCTGTAATCCCACCAGATCCCCGGCCAGAGGTCAGGGACTTCTCTGCGAGAGCAGCTTAGCTGCCGATTGCCTCCCCCAGCCAGACGCCTGGGTGCTCACAGGTGCTGGTCCCAGCATCTGGGCACCTGTGAAGCCATTTCTCCCAACAAGACCCAGGATGATTAATGAGGTTGAGGGACAGGGGACACATCCTTCCTGCTCCAGGTGCCCAGCCAGTGCCTTCACCCAGCTGGACCGTGCCCCCGACACCCCTTGTCTCAGGAGCTGGGCTGGCTCCCCACAGCCTGGGCATCACCTGCTTGTGTCCCCCCAAAGCCCCCTTTCCCTCATGCCTCCACATCCCCCAGAACCTCATTTCCCCCTATCCCTGGCCCCCTCAGAGCCCCGTTCCCTCCACGCCCCAGCCCCCCGGGCTGACTCAAGGGCTGCGGAGGTGGCGGCCGCCTCCCCTCTCGGCACAGCTGAACTAACAGGGTTTATTTAAAAGGGGAAAAAAAAAAGAAAAGAGCGGCGCAGGGAGCGGGGCCTTTGTCAGCAGAGCCCCCCGCCCCCACCACGGCGTTGGGCAAGGGCAGCGTTGCTCCATCGCCCTATTTCTGGCCCAAACCGCAGGAGAAATGGCAGCTGGTCCCAGGGCCCAGCCGGACGTGCTGCAATCGGGGGCCAGGGCGGGGGGTGGTTTGGGGCCAGGGGGGCCCCCTGCTCCGAGCCCCTGGGGCAGCCAGGATGGGGGCTCAGGGTGCAGCTCCTGGCCCAGCTCCTGACCCGCTCCCTGACCCTTCCCATCGGTCACTTAATCTGCCTGTGCCTGGGTTCCCGCTCTGGCTGGAGCTCGGGATAATCCACCCTGCGTTGGGGCTGCTGGAGGCCGGGGCTCACCCCTGAGGAGCGTCCCCTGCTCCCCATGCGTCCCACGGGGAGGGTGTGGCCATGTCACTTCTGTGGCAACCGTCCTTTGGGAAAGGACTTCCCTGTCCCCCCACAGCAGCTGGTACCCTGGTACAGCTGGCAGTGGGAGCACCCAGGCAGGTACCAGCCCTAAACCCCTTCAGCAAGGGGCTTCACCTCCTGCCTCCGTTTCCCCACCTGTCCACATCCACTGCGAAGCCTCCAACTTGGGCACCACTGCCTGATTTTGGAGATTCCAGCACCTGGGACGTGCTGTCCCATGCTGCCACCTGCTCGGGTGCCACAGTGGGATGGGGTCTGTCACTTTGGTGCCATCACAGTGCCCACCACCCCTCCCCTCCCCGCAGTGCAAAGGAAACCATGAGGTTTCGGCGGTGCTGAAGCAGCTCAGTGGTGATGGTTCCCGGGGCTGACAGCCCACAGCTGGCTCCTGTCAACCCCATCTGCGGCTGCTGGACCCCTTCCAGCTCCTCCAGCACCTCCGCGGTGGGGTTCCCAGGGGTTCCGTGCACCCTTGCCCTGCCCGCGGGACCTCTGGGACTCCCACCGCGGTGCGGACGGAGGGTAGAGGTGCAGGACCTCGCATTTCAGGAACAGATTTGCAATTAGCCAAATCCCAGCGGGCGGTGGAAGCCCCGGTGACTCATCTGCCGGGGCTTACCGCGATCCCCTTCTAAGACGATCATTTACATATGGTGGAATTTAAACCCCCGGCCCCGCTGCTGCCGCTGCTGCCACCACAGCCGGGTCAGCTCCCGAATGAGGGTCTTGGCCCTCCAGCCCTCAGGGGCTTCACCCTGGGAGGCCTGGGAGTCACACAGGAGGGACAGCCCAAACTGGGGGCTCACCGGGTGCCCCAAGAGTTTGAGTTGGCTGCTCTGGCCACGTTTCCCCAGCTCGGTGCTGCATAGCTCGTTCTCAGCCGCCCTCCCCGGGTCTGCCTGGTGGCAGGAGCTGTGTTGGCCTCGTGTCCTTCCTGGGACGAGCTTTCTCAACAGCGCCTGACTCCACTGGATTAATATTTGTACAAGGTCCAGTGTGATAGCGAGCATGTGTCAAGGGCATGCACCAGCTCGCACACGGCAAGGGCCGGGAGAGCCGCCGCTGCTAGGCTGGCTCCCATCCAGCCAGCAGCTCGGCCCGGCCGGGGGAAGAGCCCCAGCACCCCAGCTCCCCCTCCGTGACCCCTCATCAACCCGTGCCACACGTCCGCGTTCAGACACGGAACCGGTTTTGATTCCAGCCAGAGCCTGGCACGCTGCCGCCCAGCAGCGAGCTGCCATTGGAAAAGCCACGGCAGCAGGAATCGCTTCCTCCTCTGCGGGAAGGGAGCAAACAGCGGCGGCACAGGCGTCCCGGGAGCCGGTGTCAGCCCGGCCCGCGGCAGGGACACGGATCCCGGGAGCTGCCGGCTGGCCGGGCACGGCGGCCCGTGCCGTGCTGGGGAGGGCGGCCGACAGCGCACGGACAATGGGGGGGGTCAGGGAGGTTAAACGGTGACTAATTCGCCCATTCAGCGTCCCCTCCGCCGCTCGGGGACACCCGCCGTGCCGTGACACCCGCCGTGCCGTGACACCGCCCGCGTACCCCCAGGGTCACCCACATGACTCCTTCCCCCAGCCTGCGTGGGGAGGAGGTGGGCACCGGGGGAAGCCCGGGTGGTCTCGGGGGCCCCCAGACTCCCGGGCCGATGGCGAGGGATCGGGACCGGGTTTGTCACTGAGCCACGGGAGCACCGATGGATCCTTTGCCCACCGGGTCCCCCGGCCCGAGGAGGAGGCGCTGGTGCAGAGAGGCACCTGCGGTCGGGTCGTGTCCCCCGCGGAGGGGACAATGCTGGGAACTGGTGTGAACAATGGTGCCGACGGGAAGCTCCCGGGCCCCCTCCCCAGCTGCCCCCGCGGAAGCGGCCCCCCAGCCCAGCCGTGCTCCGGCGGCAGGAATCCCGCCGGGCCGGTCAGTGGAGTCACCGCCGGCCCTGGCCGTGTGGGCGAGGCTCCCGCCAGCACATCCCCCACGAGCAAGGCGTTGGGGGATTTTGGGGAGGGGGCACACGCGTCCCTGCCCCCAGCAGCCCCTTCCCACGGGGGGCTGTGCCCTGGGGGGCTCGCAGGGGATTAGGGATGGGGACAGCCAGGAGTGACCTGTACCTAAGCCAAGCACTTTATCTGCGTAGGAATCTGCTCCGGGGCTGGACACTCCCTTTGCCCTTCGCTGGGAGGGACTGGCCCTAGCAAACCCCGCACCCCACGGCGGGGGGGGCCGTGCCTGGAGAGGGGCTGCGGCCTCGGGCACCCCCAGCCCTGAGTCAGCCGTCGCCTTACGGGAAATCACATCCCCAGCGCCTCCGAAACGCCGCGGCCCGGGGCCCTCGCCGATCCTTCGCTCTGGTTTTTACAAATGACTTTCTTTTTCTGAATAAGTGCCCTCTCCGACCCCACTGCGGGTCCCGGCGTGCCAGAGGCCGGGGGCTGTGTATGGGCTGGGAGTGGGACGGGAAACGCGCCATAAATGTGTTTATTCTTCGTTAAAGAACTCGTTAGTGTGCGCGGGCTCTTCCCCAGCCCAGCGTGGCCCCTCGGCTGTCCGCGGGACAAAGGGATGCATCCCCGGGGGCTGCCAGAGGAAGGAAGGAAAGAAAAGGAGAGAAGTAGCCCCTCAGCCTGTCACCCCTGGCCCTGCTACCTGCTGTGACAGGGTGGGCTCTCCCCGCCGCTGCCTGCGTTGTGTTTTTTCCTTAAATGCAGGAATTTGGGGGAGTTTAGCCCCTGGAAGGTGGAGGCTGCCACCAGCCCCCATCCCTGCTGCGGTGGCCCTTCGGTCTGTCCCCAGTCCCGGCTCACGTCACGGTGTGCACGTCCCAAACCGGTTTCGGAGAGAAGGAGGAAAACCGAGAGTGTTGCCACTTCCTGGCGATGGAAAAGAAACTTGAAAATTAATCCCCGAGGCCTGAAAACCCGGAACCGAGCGGGGGGAAGGGGAGGTGTTTTTAACTCGGACGCGGGATGCAGGGACACGGACTCCTCCGTGACGCCTCATGGGGCAGACGAGGGACAAGGGACTCCTCCCGAAGGGGAGATTTGCCTGGCACCAGCATGACCCCCGGCATTCCCAGAGCCTTGTGAAATGGCGCTTCCCCTCCTGTTTGTAATTGCCCCCCTTGCCCCAGCTCGGGGGGAGGTGGGACCCCCGGCACGCACCGCGCCCGTGCCGAGGGCTCTCCCGCATTCCTGGCATTGCCAAGGGGCCGCCTCCCGCCCGCCCTTTGAAAGCCAGCGGGTTGGGATTTTCCTGTAATCTGGTTTGAAACATTAATCCGGTCATCCACACCAAACGCCGGGCCGGCATCCTGCCGGGGCGCTGGGCCGGGGTCAGGGCCACCCGCCCACCGCCTGCCTAATTCCTCCTCCACTTAATTATAGATCTGCTGGCAACGGCCATCTGGCTCCGTGTCCTCAGCCGGCCGGGGGCCGGGGCCGAGGGGGCTGCGCTGCGGCCAGGTGGGCTGGACGCTGTGGCCAGAGCCAGCCATGCCGCTGGCATCAAGCATTCACCCTGGGATGGGTCAGCGCTGGGAGCACTGGGTGCGTGGAGTCAGATCCCCCCCAGCCCAGGGCACTGTCAGGGAGGTGGGGGGCATCTCCTGCTCCCCCCAGCCAGGCTGGGGTGGCTGTGCCTCAGCATCCCCTGGCACCGCACCCTGCCATGGGGACCCCGCAGTAAGAGGATATTCCTGGGGCAGCTGCGTTATGGATTAAGTCGTTTCCACCTCCCTAATTACGAAACATAAATGTATTGACTCAGCGGCGCAGGGTGGCCTTGCCCGCGGCTCCTGCCTGCCGGTACCTTTGCACCGAGCGCCAAGACGCTGCACGTCCCTGCGAGGGACTGGCTCTGAGCTGAGCAGAAACCAGGGTTGAGAGCAGGAGGCAGGGCACAGGCACAGGGCAGAGATCAGCACCAAGCAGGCACAAGACTCAGCACCTGCTGATTTCGGTGCAGCAGTGCCAGCAGCCACCGGCCTGTGCCAAGCTCAGCTGCGCTCTGAGTTTCGAACGCCGCTGAAACCCAAACGTTTCTGTTCCTCAATTTGCATTCTGAGCCCTGCTGTCCCAGCTGTCCTGCGCTGCCGTTGGGGCTCACGGGGCGCTGGCTGCTTTGCCGTTGGCTGCGGATGGCGTCAATGCAAGGAAATCCTGTGAGGGGCTGCTAGGAGTCACTCGTCTCTGTCCCCTTCCGTGTCCTGCCTGTGCTCGGGGGTGAGGGAAAACAGGAGTGGTTAGGGAGGACAGGGGCAGCTAGGCAAATGCCGCTCTGTCACACACCCACAGTGCACACCGGGCATGTCCCGGCCATGGCTGGGCATGTCCTCACCCCGCAGCGCTGCCGGATGAGCACCCTGGGCAGGTGCCCACCACTGGCAGTTGGTTCTGCTGGCAGTGGCAGCGCTAAACCAGGGTTTGGGGGGTCCCAAGGGGAGCCTGTTTCTCTGCTTGGCACTGCAATGGTCAGTGAGCAGCTGCCAAGTGCAGTGAAGCTGTCGAAGTCTTGCCGGTAACCGCCAGCAGCAGCTTGTGCAACATCCTTTGCCCGGCAGCCGTGGCGGGTGTGCCGGCAGGGCTTTGAGGTCACCGGGCAAGAACTGGGATCCCTCTGCCCACCATCCCTGGGGACCCCTGTGGCTTCATCCCAGTTGGGCAGGGGTGAGAGCAGCCGCAGCCAGCTGCGCTTGGCATGGGACCACCGGGGCTGGTGGAAGGACGGCACACGGGGCAGCCGCCCGCCGCGGCCACTAATCCCCCTGTCCTGGCCGGCCACGCTCTCCTCAGCTGACGGTTAATTTTCTTTCATCCTCTTAAACATGTCCATTCCCCTCGGGACTGAAGCCGGGGCGGGGGGGGCGTGGGGGGGATCATGGCCCTGAGGGTCTTGGCAGTGGATGAACCAGCGTGTTTGGCATTTCCCCAGGATGGCTCCGCACCCAGCAGGATCAGGCACCGGGGAAGCCCTTTCTGTGTGTGCGGCTTTCGGAGCCGCTCAAGGAAACGGGGGAGGCTGGATTGGCGCCGGCCCAACATCCCTCAGCCGGCACTACTAGCTGGGTGCAGCTCAGCCCCGAAAACCACAGCAGTGCCACTGTGCCGTGGCTCACTCCCCCCACACCACAGTCCCACAACCAGACCCCTTGCTGGGGTGCTGGGGTGGGAGAGGGGCTTTGAGGGTCTCTGCCGGTGGTGCCGGTGGCTCCTGTTCTTGCCCTGGGGGTGTGCAAGGGGCTGGTCAAGCCTGACGAGTTTCCCAGGGGAACTGGGGGGGTTTATGGCCCCGCTTATCATGCGGCCCCATTGATCCCTTTGATCGGCGCCGGCGGGCAAGTCCGGCCCTGCGGGATCCGGATCCTCCCTGCGGGGCTGCAGGAGGAGGGGGCTCAAGCCCCTCGCTTACAACCAGGATGATGCCCACCCGTCCACCTGCCCGCAGTCCTGGTGCCACAGGGGCACATCGGTGACCCAGTGACCGGCAGCGGTGGCCCTGCAGTGCGTGCCTGGCGTATTATGGGGGGGGTATTTATAGGCCCCTCCCGGCCCCCCGGCCCCACCGGCAGTTGTTCAGAGTTGTCATTGAGAAAAGCGGAGCTGTGGCGGCCTCCCCTGTGGCGTCTGGGCAACGCCTGCCCCCACAGCCCCTGCTCCAACACCCTTCCCGGGCTGGGGGGGGGGTTATCCCCCAGCCTCCGGGCAGAAACAGAGCTGGGCTTCGGGAGAGGCCGCATGGCGTGGCGTGGTGTGTGCCTCCGGCGTGCCGGGCGCTCCAACCGGCAGATCCTGCGCCATAAATCAGGCAGGAATGTGCCGGGCTGGCGGGGTGGGGGGTCCCGGCTGAAGATGCCCCAAGCAGAGCTGCTGCTTGAGGTGCAGGGTGTCGGAGCCTGGCCCAGCTCTGCCCGCCCCGTTGCAGGACACGTCCCTGCAGTGCCATGGCACACGAGCTCGTGCCAAGGCACACGAGGCACGGGCTCCCACCGCTGGCTGCCGGCCGTGGCTCTCTGTGGCACCTCGAGCATGGAGGGACCGTGCTGAAGCGTTGCTGTGCTGAGCAAGCAGTGGATGCTAAAAATAACCGGGATCAGCGTTCCNCACCCTTCCCGGGCTGGGGTGGGGGGATTATCCACCAGCCTCCGGGCAGAAACAGAGCTGGGCTTCGGGAGAGGCCGCATGGCGTGGCGTGGTGTGTGCCTCCGGCGTGCCGGGCGCTCCAACCGGCAGATCCTGCGCCATAAATCAGGCAGGAATGTGCCGGGCTGGCGGGGTGGGGGGTCCCGGCTGAAGATGCCCCAAGCAGAGCTGCTGCTTGAGGTGCAGGGTGTCGGAGCCTGGCCCAGCTCTGCCCGCCCCGTTGCAGGACACGTCCCTGCAGTGCCATGGCACACGAGCTCGTGCCAAGGCACACGAGGCACGGGCTCCCACCGCTGGCTGCCGGCCGTGGCTCTCTGTGGCACCTCGAGCATGGAGGGACCGTGCTGAAGCGTTGCTGTGCTGAGCAAGCAGTGGATGCTAAAAATAACCGGGATCAGCGTTCCCGGGAGGAGCCGGGACCGAGCACGGTGTTGGCAGCCTGGGAGCCGCTACGGCTGTGATCCCAGCACCAGCATCCCGGAGCTGAGCTCCCAGCGGGACGGGCAGGGAATGGCACAGCGGGGCACAGGCACAGGTCAGCCCAAGCCACAGGAACCCCCTGGCCCCATGCAGGGACCCCCGAGCCATTTGGTGTCCTGTGAGCCACACGGCTGCTGCAGTGGAAGCTGGCGGGTCTCAGGTGGGGGGACACACAGGTTAAGGGGGTTTCTGAGCATCTCTCTGTCTTTCTTTTGCAGCTGTACGAGCTGGATGGTGACCCCAGGAGGAAGGAGTTCCTGGACGACCTCTTCAGCTTCATGCAGAAGCGAGGTGAGTCCCCGGCTGCATGCCCACCCTGTGCCCTCGTGCCCACTCTGTGCCCACCCTGCTCCACCAAACCCACCTTGCTCTTCCCACATCCCCCCAGGGCAGGGGGCTCATTTCCTTGCCCCTCATTAGTGCCCCGAGGTCACAGCTCCGGCTGAGCTGCTGGTTAATCTTTAACCCCTCAGCACAGCGGGGTCAAACCTGCTGGGCTGGATCCAGTGCCTGTAGCCCCCCCTTCACCCCGTTCCCTCCACCCATCGCACCCAGACCCCACAGGGTCCCCTCCAACAAAACACCCCTGGCTGTGCGCCCGCTCTGCCCATTCCCTGGGTTATTGTGGGGGCAAAGCCCCTCGCTGTGCCCTCTCTCTGCCCCGGGAGAGGCCGCAGCAGGGGGGCCGGGGGTGGGAAGGGCTGAAAGCCCAGCGTGCTCGTGCTCGAGGGTCTGGTTCCTGCGTGGAAAACAGCGCTGGAAGTGCTGACACAGGGCTGGCTCCGGCCCTTTGTCAGACAGCACTGGGAAGGCACGTGTGCCTGCACAGGGGGGCTGGGGCTCCTGGCTGGGTCCCCCAGGGTCCCCTTGGCTGTGTCCCCTGCAGTCCCNGTGCTGGACCTGTACATGCTGTACACGCTGGTGACCGAGAAGGGGGGTCTGGTGGAGGTCATCAACAAGAAGCTGTGGCGGGAGATCACCAAGGGGCTGAGCCTGCCCACCTCCATCACCAGCGCGGCCTTCACCCTGCGCACCCAGTGAGCGGCGGCTCGGAGGGGGGGGGGGGGGAGGGGGGCGAGGCTTTGGGGGGCCCCCTGCCCTGTGCAGGGGGCGGG
>VZTG01000026.1:226843-237053 GCA_013397845.1 Melanocharis versteri
CTCCATAGAGACCCCCCCTGTCCCTGGTTAGACCCTCAGGCTCCCCCTCCCTCCATTCCCACGCCCATCACCACGGGCAGGTGCCCCCCATCCCTCTCTTCGCAGAGACCCCCCCCAGTGATGCCCCTGAGCCCCCATATCGGGGGGCCCTGCGTGCAGCCCCTGCCCCTCTCTGAGCCCTCGCTGTGCTCTCTCTGTCCCAGGACCAGCTGCAGCAGAAGATCATCTGCCCCGGGCCTGTGACCTGCCTGACGGCCTCTCCCAACGGGCTCTACATCCTGGCGGGGGTTGCTGAGAGCATCTACCTGTGGGAGGTATGGAGGTGCTGGGGCGCTCGGGGCCATGCAGACTCGCACCCTGGGCGGTCAGGGAGTGTCCCCATCCCTCAGATGTCTGTAAATCCTGATGCTGGGGTGCCACAGCAGGCAAAGGCTGTGCTGCCTGCAGCCCGTGGGGCAGCTCATCGAAGCAGGAGTGGGAGGAATTCTGGGAGAGGCTTCACTCTGCCTCCTTTTCCTCTTTCCAAGCGTCTCCGATGCCTCAGGAGTCGGGCATTGCTCCCACGAGGCAGCAGCACAGGAGCTGGTGTTCCTTCAGCGCTTCTCCCACATTTCAGCTGTGTATTTGTGTGTGCCCAGGGTGCCAGCAGACCCTGCTGTGCTCTGGTCATTGTCCTGCCAGTTAATTACCGCTGGATTACTCGGGATTACGCTGCGTTCCCAGCACACCACTGAGCAAATAAAAGCAGTAACTTGTCCTGAGCCCGGGATTAAACCCCAGGATGCCTTACCTGGAGAGTTCCCCGTGCCAGGGGAGGTTTGAGCCTCATGGTGTGGGTGGCTCTGCCTGAACTCATCAGAGTTTTCTTGTACCAATATGCTTGTGGCAGCGCTGGAATAAAATCCCTGACAGAGACCATGGGGCTGAGCCCACAGTGAGAGCTGCTGCCTGTGATGCTCCGAGCTGGGCCCTGCTCCAGCTCCCTTCACCCACAGATGTGTTCCAGGGTGTGGCACTGTCCCTTTGGCACGTTGGAGAGGCTCCCTGGAAACCATCATGGAGCTGGAACCAGCCCATAGAGCCCTGTTTTTGTGCTGTCTGTGAAACCTCTTGAACTGAGGTTTGCCTTGAGTTTTGGGTGTAATTCAGACTGTGAGAAGAAGTAGACTCTTATTTTATTTTAGGCTCCTTCCCTACTTGGTTCCCTCCCCATCTGCAGTGTTGCCTTTTAATAAGAAATGCTCTGGGTTTGGGGAATTTCTTGTCCACCCTAAAACCTCTGGTGGCCCAGGACCACGAGCCACCCCTGGGGTGTCCTGCAGCTCTCACAGCCCCACTGCCACCTCCTGAGGACCTGTGGGAGGAGGGAAGAAGCCACCAAAGTAATATGAATATTAAGAGTGAGCAAGAAATCTTTACTGCACACCTGTGCTTTGACCAGAGGAACAGCTCTGGCATCACTGATTTCCAGAGTTAATGTGCCGGGATCTCTTCCACTGCTGTGTGCTGAATTTTCCTGCAGTCCTGAGTGCAGCTTGTTGTTCCAGCTGCACCACAGGGGTGTCAGTCACTGTTCCTGAGGTGCCAACAGGCTCATGTGGGCAATAGGACCCACCCTACTCCCTTCACTGCACCAAGGGCAGGGCGCCACATTATCCCAGGACATCCTTGACACGCTCCTGCCCTTCCCCTGGCTCCAGGTGTCCAACGGGAACCTCCTCGCCATCCTGAACCGACACTACCAGGACCTCACGTGCCTCTGCTTCACCGACGACAGCAGCCACTTCCTCTCGGGGGCCAAGGACTGCCTGGCCCTGGTGTGGAACCTCTACAAGTAAGGGGGGCTGGGGGGCACAGGGATTTTGGAGCAGGAGATCCCTGTGTCCTGGAGGCAGGATTGGCTCTGGCTGAGCCCACAGCTGGGTCTGTGCCCTCCTCGCAGGCAGGGAGCCTTTTCCTGGGGTCTCATCTGGATTTCTTGGGAATGGGCATATGGCTGTGACTTCTTTTCCTGGGTGACACAGAGGGGATTGTGCCCTTTACCAGGGGTCTTTGTCCCTTTGGGATAGGGACCTCAGCCCCTCAGCCTCAGTATCCATGTGCCATGGCTGCCAGCGGCTCCCGTGTCCCGCTTGGTCCCTGCAGCCAGGAGAGCTGCCAGGAGAGGAGTTCCCAGTGGGAGCAGAGCCTGGCCCAGCTCCCCGTGGGGCTCTGCCCTGGCTGACCTGACCATCTCTGCTCTCCCCACAGCGTGTTGCAGGCAGAGCCCTCCCAGATCCCTGACCCCCGGCACGTCTGGTCCCGGCACAGCCTCCCCATCACCGACCTGTGCTGCGGCTTCGGAGGGCCCCTGGCACGGGCTGCCACCGCCTCCCTCGACCAGACAGCCAAGGTGAGGCTCATTTCGGAGGTGCCAGACCCTGCGGGGTCAAAGCCGGGCTCCTGCCAGGTAGCAGGAAGCTGTCCCTGTCCCCAAGCTGTCCCGAAGCTTTGCCGGGTTGCAGTGGCTCAGTTTCTTGGCTGTCTCTGCAATGACTCAGAGCTGCCAGACCTGGGCTCTGCCTCTCCAACAAGAGCAGTTTCTCTGCACCTGCCCCCAGGCTGGACTGCTGCAGTCCCTGTTGTCCTGGGAATGTCGGGGTCAGCTCCTCTGTTTCCCACTGCTGATGTCCACAGGGAGCAGAGCAGGCTGGAGCCTGTGGGGCAGGGGATGCCCTGGGGGCAGGATGGCCGCAGAGAGGGTTCAGAGCTGTTCTGAAGCTGCCTGGGAAACATCACTCCTGGTTACAGAGAGGCTGATCCTGGGTTCTGCCTTGGACTCAGTTTCCCAGCCGCAGCCAGGAGGGGATGCCAGGGTGGAATGTCGGTGTGGGATGCCGGGATGTCAGTGTTCTCCAATCCTGCCATTAACATTCTCACCCCTGATTCTCCTGTCCCCTCTCACTCCAGCTCTGGGAAATCTCCTCTGGGGAGCTCCTGCTTTCCGTGCTCTTCGACGTGGGGATCATGGCTGTGACTCTGGACCTCTCTGAGTACCACATGTTCTGCGGGGGCATGGACGGGTCCATCTTCCAGGTCGACCTCTGTGCCTGGGTGAGTGTGTGGGGCTGCAGGTGTGCCCTGTCACTCTGAGCCACTGTCACCTCTCCACGGACTGGTGTGACCTGCCAGGGCATGAGAGGACCTGGTTCCCCTGTCTCCTCTGCCCCCTCCAGATATGGTGATGAACATGCTGGATTCAGCCTTTCTGAATTTTAATCCCTTTTCCTTCCTTCCTTTATTTCTGCAGCCGGTTCAGAGAGACCGGACCTTCCAGACAGAGCGGGAGAACGGGAAGGTCTTCAAAGGGCACAGGTGAGGAACCAGACATACCTAGCAGCCACCATCTGCCCCCATCTGCCCACCTCACCACCTTCTGGCAGTCCCAGGGTCATCCTGAGTTTAAACATCCTCTTCCCCATTCCAGGAACCAGGTGACGTGTCTGTCAGTCTCCACAGATGGCAGCCTCCTGCTCTCGGGCTCTCACGATGAAACCGTCCGGCTGTGGGACATCCAGAGCAAGCAGTGCCTGAAGACGATGAATCACAAAGGTAGGAATGTCCTTATCTCCAGGATCCTCACTGCCACAGGCCGCTGCTGTCTCACCTGTGCTGCCCTGGGCACTCCAGGTGTGTTTCTGTCACTTGCCTCACACCCTGGGAAGGGCAGAGGCGTTGGAGGGAGCCTCGGCTGTCTGGAGCGGTGCCGTGACCTTGCCCGTGTGTTAACAGCCCCCTGTGCACTGTCGGGAGTGAGTCACAGATTTCACCCCGTCGCTGAGGCCACACAGGATCCTCCTCCTTGTTTTCCCGAGGGAGCAGTCACCCCACATACACCCCAGCTGTGTCTGGAGGGGAGACAGCTCTGTGACCCCAGCAGTGAGCGCCTGTGAGCTCATGGGGCCTGAAGTGAATCCCATATGAGCAGCCGTCTGGGGTTTCAGTCTGATGGCTGCAGTAAACTGCAGGAGCAGCAGTTGGGTGCCTCAGCTGCCTCAGAGCAGTGGGGGATTTACCCCTCCTGCTGCTAACTGTGTTCCTCCTCCAGTTGTGGTGGTTTCTGGCCCCTGGTGCCACAGTTACCAGTGGGCCCAAACCCCTCCCGAAGGTGATGGTGGGCAAAGCCAGATCCTGTTCCTCTGGTGGCTGAGCTGCTGCCTCAGGGCTGTCTCTGGAAGCTGGGCCGCCTGCAGACCCTTTTCCTCTTCCCTTTGGCTGCCAAGGACCATCCCTAATTGGGACCCACTGCAGCGCCCATCCAGCCTGGCGCCGCTGGCACTAGAGGGTGAAAACAGGCGGAATGGAGCTGTGAGTCATCCGAGGAGGGGGGGCCGGGCTTTGGCTGTGGGCCGGGCTTTGGAGTCCTCCTGAGGCTGCAGGGAAGAATGGACAGACCAGGCTCTTCCCAGGAGGGGCAGGACCAGGCTGACCCCGAGCTGTGGGTGCTCTGCAGCCTCTGCTGGCTCCCTGCTGTCTGTGGGCAGGGATTTGGTTTCCCTGGCAGCCCTGGCGCCGGCATGACTGCGCTGTGCTGCGTGTGCTCAGGGATGGGCTGGGAGCCCAGCACCCCTGAGCCGTGCCCTGGGTCTGGAGTCCCCATGGGGCCCTGCAGCCTCCCAGCATGGGGGAATCTGCTGCCCTAACCCGGCCCCCTCTCCGTGGGTCCCTGTCCCCCCTTGGCCTCTCCGAGCGGTGGCATGAGCCCCCCAGCAAGGTGTGTCCCTGCTGCCCCTCCGGTGTGTCCTGCGGGGGAGGCCAGGTCCTGTGCTCCCTCCCCAAGGCAGAGGTGACAGGGGCTCTGACATGGTGATGTGACAGCAGCCTCTGGCCTGGTGTCCTCGGGACAGCACAGTCCCTCCGCTTGCCGGGCGTGGGGGATGGCTGGGGGCACACAGGACTCACTGCCCTCCCCTCAACACTGCTGCAAATAAATCCAAGGAGCTGGAGTGTAGCTGAGGGCCAGGCAGGCAGGCTGGGCACAGGGGGCTGTGTCACCAAGGGTGGCTTGTCCTTGGCAGGGGCAGAGTGGGTGGACTTTGAGATGTCGGGCTGCTGCTCCCGAATAATGAGCTGTGGCAGTGCCAGCGAGGCAGGGTCACTCTGTGTGGCTGGCACCACTCTGGGGGGAAGCAGGAGACCTGTGGGATGAGGCTGGGAGCCAGCACTGCCCCCAAATCCCTCCAGGCCTCAATTCCCGTCCTGTCACACGAGCTCCATCCTTGTCTCTGCAAACACAGCATGGCACAGACCATCCCCAAGGGCTCGGTCCTCCAAGGCCATCCTGGGACGCTCTGGCTGATCTGTGCTGCTGGCAGCTCTGTCTTGGAAGCTGGGTTATTTGTTTGCCCCCAGCTAAGCCCAGTCCTCATGCCCAGGCTGGCCCAGGTCACCCACTGCCTGCCGCCCCAGGCCTCGGGGCAAGGTGATCTGGTACAGGACTTGAATCTGCACTGGGGCCCCAGAGTGGGTTTGGGGGACTCTGGGTTCATTCCCGAGATTTTCTCCTCTCCACCTTTCCTGTCCCTTCCTCTCGAGCTGCTCCAGGAGCTGCCAGTGCAGTGGGAATCTCACTGATGGGCACTTGCCTCAGGAGCACAAACGTCTGGTATTTAAGGAGGGAGTGAAGCCATCAGATTTGGCCAGGAACAGCTTTGGGGCCAGGCACTCAGCAGAGCCTCTGCTCTGCTCTTGGGACCCAACCGTGGATCCTGGGAGGATCAAATTGAGGAGCAGGCTCTGGAGGGGTAGATGGTGGTGACAGAGCCCTCGTCCATGTCAGAGTTGCTTGCGTCCGTCTGCTCTGCAGAGACCAAAATCCTCCAGCAGCTCTGAGCCTCCCAGGCCCCCCCAGGCACCCTTCCTCACGCCGCACCCTTCTCCACAGTACTGGCAGCCCCCTCTCAGGTGCATCTGGACCCTCTTCACCTTTGCCTCTGGCCAGGGGAGATGGATGGTCAGGCTGTGGCAGCTGCTCTGCCCGCGGGAGGGGGCTGGGGGGCTGCTGTGTCTGACAGGGCGTGGGGGGCAGCGGTGGGAGCTCACAGCGAGCAGGAGCTGGGAGGGGGCGGCAGCAGCCGTGGGTAAACGCGGTAATTAACGCGCTCATCAGCTCTGCCATTGAGAGGGTGTGATGGATCGTGGCAGCACGGAGCTGCTGATGGATGGCGGCTCAGGGTGGGGGGAGGCCAGGTCCTGCTCCCCCGGGGGTGCCAACTGTCCCGGAGAGCCGCAGCCCCGGGCAGGGAGAGCTGCTGGGGAGGGAGGAGGGTCCTGGCCACTGCCTGTGCCGGGGTCGTGCTCGCTGTTCTCGGGGCTGCCCGAGGCCCCTGCCTCTCAAACC
This sequence comes from Melanocharis versteri, assembly GCA_013397845.1. Lineage (NCBI taxonomy): Eukaryota > Metazoa > Chordata > Aves > Passeriformes > Melanocharitidae > Melanocharis > Melanocharis versteri. Next base: position 233,223 of record VZTG01000026.1, read on the forward strand.
TGTCCCCTCTGTCCCGTCACAGGTCCAGTGACAAACGCCTTCATCGTGCTGGCCCCCGCCAACATGTTCAACCCCGACGGGAAGCCCAGCGTGCCCCTGCCCAAGTTCAGCAGACACCTGCACGGCACCGAGAGCAGCGACGAGCCGGGCGCTGAGGGGGTGACGCTGCGCCTGGGGCTGCACCAGCAGGTGCTGGGGGCACGTGGGCAGCTGGGGAGGGGGGACAGACGTCAGGGAGGGATTGTGCCGGAGCAAAGCTTCTCCTGCAGCTGGTGAAACCCGTTCCTGCTTCCTCCCCATCCTGGCTGCTGCAGTCATTTGTCCTCCCAGCCCCGTGCTGCAGCGTGGGCTGGCTCTGCTGTCCCACCACCTCCTCAGTCCCGGCGTGGCTGTCCCCAGGCAGGGAGGGTCACACACCATCCCATCCCAGCCTCTCTGCCAGCGGTCCCAGAGCTGCTCCCTTCTGCCAGCCTCTGTCTCTGGGCGAGTGACAGTGACAGTCCTGCCAGAGCTGATGGATAAGCTCCCTGTTGGCTTGGTGGCAGCAGGCCAAGGGGCTGTTTGCCTGGCAGAGAGGACAGCAGGATCGCCCAGGGTCCCTCCCATGGGGAGCCCAGTCCAGGGGCATGGGGAGAGGGTCTGTGTCTGCTCTGCCAACCCCTCCGTTCTGGTCCCTGCAGGAGCCTGGGCAGAGCTACCTGGAGAAGGCAGAGAGGATGTACTCGCAGATGTACTCGACGAGGGAAAAGGTGAGAGCTGCTCCCAGGCTGGGAATTGGGTACAGACCCCTTGAGGGAGATCCTTGTCAGCTGATCTGACTCGTGAGGCCACCAGCGAGTTGGGAATGGGGAGAAGAGCCCTGGAATCTGCTGGTGACGTGGGCAGGAGGGGCTGCGGGGGCACTAGGAGGGGGAGGGAGAGAACTAAAGGGTTTGGGGTTTACTGCTGGTGGGGGAGCAGCAGTCTGTGCCTGCCAGAGCTGAGGCCCTGACACTTGTCTGTTGTGTTTTCGTGTCACAGAACCTGGTGGGAGACCAGGAGCACCTGACGATCCAGGTGAGCGAGCTGGAGGAGGAGGTGAGCAACCTCCGGAAAATCAACAAGGACCTCTTTGACTTCTCCACTCGCATCATCACCAAACCAGCCAAGTGAAGAGGCTCCCCCCGCCCTCGCACCCCTCCGCCTCTCCCTGTCCGGCTCCTGGGGAAGAACCTGCCCACCCTCGGGCACCGCCCAGCCGGCTGCGAGCACCCGGCTCACCTCCCCCTGACCCGGCACACGCCGCCGCCTTCGCCCGCTCCGTGACACGGGACTGCGGCCGGCGCGGGGACCGCGAGGGGACAGCACAGGGACCGTGTTCACCCCGACTCGGGGCCCGGGGGCACTCGGGGGCACTCGGGCGGCCGCTGCAGGAGGAGCGTCGCCGGCTCCTGGGAGGGCTCAGGATGCAGCTCCTGCTCATTCCCCGTCTCTTCCCCTGCCCCTTTTTTGTTTCTTTTTGTTACTTGACCCTGCAGTGCAGACAGAAAAGTGTTTTTCTCTCAATACCGGTTTGAGATTGGATTTTAGAGACCCCCTTCCTCCCACCCTGCCCTGGGGATTGCTGCTCAGTGTCACCGGACCCTGCGCTCAGCAGGGGCTGAGCGGCTCCCCCTCCAGGGGTGCAGTGGGGGGGCTGCTGCAACAGGTGGGGGGTTCTTGGCTACCAGGGCTGAGGATGGGGCTCCTGCTCTGACTGGCAGGCAGGGCCTGGGGTGTCCCTGGGCTTGGAGCACAGGTGGTGGTTTCGGGGCGCAGGGTCACTCTGGGGAGGGGCGGGGGGGGCCAGCAAGGTGCTATTTCCAATCTTGTCAGTCAACAGTTTATATATATTTGGATCCAACGACTCTGTTTTCACGGTGTTTGGGGACTCGGCCTTTTGTATTGTCACAGCATGGCAGCGGGGGTTGTGGGTTTTGTTTAGGTTTATTTTTTACATAAAAGATTTGTTTTTTATAGTGAAAGATGCCCGTGTTGGTTTCTTTAACACCCCTTGCATGGCCACAGACCTTGACCACCCATCACTGCATCCCTGGGGCTTTCCCTTCCCTGGGGAGTGGGAAAACACTTCCTTATCCCCAAACTGCCTGGTTGTCTTCGTCCCGGGGTCCCTCCCTGTCCCTACGGGGTGTCAATGTGTCCCCTGGCCATCCCTCTCTGTCCCCCCACCCTGTTCAATACACCCTGTTCAATACACCAAGTGCAGATGATTTAAAGTGCATTTAAAAACCGGAGCATCCGAGCGTCCCCACCTCCCGCCAGTTCCCGAGAAGATGCTTTTAGCTTAATCACTGGAGTCTGTTCCTTTCCCTTCCTCTCCTGCTCCTCCTCTTCCTCCCAACGCTTTGGATCAACATTCATCGGCTGCAGCAGGGACTGTCGCCCGGAGCCAGGGGCTGCAGTGGGGGAAGAGGTGGGAGCTCGTCCCTGCTGCAGGGAACCCTCTGAGACCCCCAGAGATGCAGCCCCCAGCCAAGCCCAGACCCCAGCGCTCCCTCCCAGTCATCCCACACTTTCCCAGTCCCCCCAGTGGGGTTCCTGTTGGGGTGCTGCACTTAGATAGAGCAGAAGGGAGGATGGGGCTTCCCACAGAACCCCCCCAGTGCTGTGCCTGGTGTTCAGGGGGCTCTTTCATTCCAAGATCCTGTTGCCCCTCCTGCGTGGACAGTGGGGGCTGTCTGTGTTTATCCCTGTGAGAAGGAGCTACCAGGGGCTCTGTGGTCGGGGTCCTGCTCAGGGGGAGACCAGCACGCCCTGACCCTCCGTGCTCTGGCAGGATTTGCGCTGCCCTCACTGTGGGTCCAGCTCCGCAGGGGAATTCATTAGCTGTGACTCATTACATTTATCGATATTACCTGAATCGATACTTTTTGCCAGATGGATTTTGGCTCCATCCTTCGCTTTTCCTTATTAATTTAGTGTGGCTCCGGCCCCGGTTGCTGGTGTTTATGTGCCGGTGGCAGGGACCCTTGGGCTGGGTCGAGCCTCAGTTTCCCTGGTGAGGATGAGGAGGGTAAACCCGCGTCCTCCCCTCCAGCAGAGGAAGGCTGCGCCGTTGCTGGTGTTTATGTGCCGGTGGCAGGGACCCTTGGGCTGGGTCGAGCCTCAGTTTCCCTGGTGAGGATGAGGAGGGTAAACCCGCGTCCTCCCCTCCAGCAGAGGAAGGCTGCGCCGTTGCTGGTGTTTATGTGCCGGTGGCAGGGACCCTTGGGCTGGGTCGAGCCTCAGTTTCCCTGGTGAGGATGAGGAGGGTAAACCCGCGTCCTCCCCTCCAGCAGAGGAAGGCTGCGCCGTTGCTGCCCTTCACCCCTTCCCCGTGCAGCAGGAGGAGTCGCTCGGCCACGGAACCGCCCGGCCTCGGGACCCCCCGATATTGAAGCTGCACCTCAGATTGCGCAGGGACAGGGGGATCGGGCTGGGGGCCTTTACCGGCCTGGAGACGGCAGTTCGCGGCTCGGAGTCCGGCTCAGGGACCGACCCGAGGGGGTTTTCGTCGGGGGCCGGAGGAGGCGGATGAGGAGGAGGAAGAGGAGGAACATCCCAGTGGTCCAGAGGTAGCCGAGACCACCCTGGGGTCGGCGGGCGTCTCTGTGCCGGGGGACCCCGCGGTCGCAGCCCTCGGACGGCAGCACGGCGCGGGTGGGGGCCCCCTTTGCTGCGGGGTGCAGGGAGGGGGGGACCCGCGCCGTGCGTGGGCGTGGACGGGGCGGCTGCGGGCGGGTCCGGCGCTGCGTGGGCCGGGTCCGGCGTGACCCACCGCGCACCGGGGGCTGCGGGGCCTCGGCGCTACCC
>VZTG01000026.1:237112-259003 GCA_013397845.1 Melanocharis versteri
GGCGTGGCCGCCGTCCTGGCGCTGCCCCGCTCCCGCCGGGAGCTGCTCCAGCTCGACTTCCTCGCCGCCGCCCTCCAGGTCCCCTTCGTCAGCATCCTGGACACCCGCTGGCCGCTGCCTTTCCGAGCGCAGGTGAGACCCGCAGCGCCGGCACCGCACGGAGATGCAGCTCCCGTCGCCGCTCCCGTCCCCGCTCGCCGGCTCCGTCCTTGCTCCCGTCCCGGCTCCGTCCGGGCTCCTGCCCTGATCCCCGTCCCGGATCCATACCAGCTCTATCCCGATCTCCGTCTGGACTCCATACCGGCTCTGTTCCGCGGGTCCTCCTCCCGGCTCAGTTCTGCCTCCGATCCCGATCCCGGCTCCGATTCCAGCTCCAATTCCGAATCCATCCCAACCACTCATCCTTGCTGCATCTTGACTACCTGCGGGGTCCATCCTGGCTCTGTTCTCCCTCTGTCTTCTCTCCCACCCCGGCCCCATCCCATCCTCATTCCCACCTCCATCCTGTCTCTACCTCAGCCTCATCCCGGGCCCCATCCTGGCTCTCTCTGTCTCCCATCGCAGCTCTCTTCCAGCCCCCTCTTGGCCCTCATTCCAGCCCTATCCTGGCTCTATCCCAGCTCCCATCTCAGCTCTCTCCTGGCCCCTTGCCCAGCTCTATCCCAGACCCAATTCCAGCTCCCACTCCAAGGTAAGTTCCCTGGTTCCTCTGGAAGCCCTGCAGCCCTCAGCCCCAGTCCCCACTCTATTCTGCCTCCAGAACGGCTCTGGGATTTGTCCTGGCGGTGGATCCCAGACAGGAACTGGGCAGGGGATGGGCAGGGAGTGTGGGAGGACCTTGGGGCAGGTGGGCCCATGTCTGGGCTCTTCCAGCGAGCAGGGGCACAGCCACAACCCCTGTGTGTTGGCAGAGCCCCTTCCACTTCCACATGGACCGGCAGAGCTCACCGGAGACGCTGGTGGATGTGCTGGTGAGTGTCCTGCAGGCCAACAACTGGCAGGAGACCAGCCTGGTGCTCTGCCACCCCTGGGACATCGACAGCTTCCTCGACCTCTGGGCCCAACGTTCCCGGCTCCTCCTCCGCACTGTCCTGGACCTGGGCTACCTGGATGAACACAGGGCCACCCACTACCTGCGGCAGCATGGGGACCGTGTCAGGACCCTCTCCAGCCCGGTGCTCATGCTGGGCTGTGACCTGCATCGTGCTCGGCTCGTCTTCCAGGCGGCCGAGGAGATGGGGCTGCCGCCACAGGAATTCCACTGGATGCTGGGCTTCCCGCTCAGCGCCAGTGAGCTGCAGACTGAGGGGCTGCCCCTGGGGCTGCTGGCCTTTGGAGAGGTGAGCCGGCCACCGCTGGAGCTCTTCGTTCAGGACACGGTGGGCTTGGTGTCCCAGGCCATTGCCCATGCCGCCCGCGGCCGCCCTGACCCCGCACTGCTGCAGACCACGGGCAACTGCAATGAGAGGCACCGGGCAGGCGGCGAGTCCCCGGGGCTCTTCCTCGCCCGGTAAGGGGGTGCAGGGAGTGTCTCTTTTCCCCCATCCTGGTTCTGTGGGTTTGGGGTGCATGGGAGGGCTCTGCCCCAGACCCAGGATGGGGTAAGGGCAGAGCCAGGGGACCCCTGGGCTCAATGCAGTGCTGTCCCCAGCGTGTGCAGCCACCACCATGGGGCTCAGCCCCCCAGGACACGGTTATCCCTGCACAGGGGGGGACACGTCACTTCAGATCTCCTCAACACTGCCTGAGCATGGTCACTTTATAAATATTAATAACACTTGGCCCTAGCAGCACAGCGAGCTGCGGGGCAGTACAGCAGGGCTGGATCCTGCTACTCTTCTTTGACCTTGTCCCTGCCCAAGTCAGGCACGTCCTGCTCCCAGCTCCCAGCCTCATCCCTTGGGCCCAGCTGACCCAGAACACAGAAGCTGTGAAACCCTTTTCTTGGTAGGTTCCTGGCCAACACGTCCTTCCACGGCCAGACAGGGCTGGTGCGCGTGGAGAACACGGCCTTGGTGAGGCTGGAGCAGCAGTTCCGCATCTGGAGTCTGCGTAGGGACTCGCAGGGGGTCCCCACCTGGGTGACAGTGGGCACCTGGAGCCACGGCAAGCTGGAGCTGGAGGAGGGCATGTGGCAGAGCCAGCAGCAGCGCAAGAGCCCCAGCGAGGCGGCCGAGGGGGCCCGCACACGGCTGCGGGTGGTGACGTTGGTGGAGCACCCCTTCGTCTTCACCAGGGAGGTGGATGAGGAAGGGAACTGCCCGGCCGGGCAGCTCTGCCTGGACCCCGGCACAAACGACTCGGCCGTGCTGGACGCCCTCTTCGAGAAGATCAGCAATGGCTCAGTGCCATGGGAGTACAAGAAATGCTGCTACGGGTACTGCATCGACCTGCTGGAGAAGCTGGCCGAGGACATGGCCTTTGATTTTGAGCTCTACATCGTGGGCGATGGGAAATACGGGGCCTGGAAGAACGGGCGCTGGACGGGACTGGTGGGGGACCTGCTCAGTGGCACGGCCCACATGGCCGTCACCTCCTTCAGCATCAACTCGGCACGGAGCAAAGTCATCGACTTCACCAGCCCCTTCTTCTCCACCAGCCTGGGCATCCTGGTTAGGACCAAGGACACGGCGTCGCCCATCGGGGCCTTCATGTGGCCCCTGCACTGGACCATGTGGGTGGGCATCTTCGTGGCGCTGCACATGACCGCACTCTTCCTCACCCTCTACGAGTGGAAGAGCCCCTACGGAATGACCCCCCACGGCCGCAACCGCATGAAGATCTTCTCCTACTCCTCAGCCCTCAACCTCTGCTACGCCATCCTCTTTGGGCGCACCGTCTCCAGCAAGACGCCCAAGTGCTGCACCGGCCGCTTCCTCATGAACCTCTGGGCCATCTTCTGCCTCCTGGTGCTCTCCAGCTACACGGCCAACCTGGCAGCTGTCATGGTGGGGGACAAGACCTTCGAGGAGCTCTCGGGCATCCACGACCCAAAGGTGGGCGAGTGTCCGGCTGCTTCAGATGGGCTGAGAGAGGGCTGCAGTCCAGGGAAGGGGGTGAGGGGGGTCCTGTCCTTCCTTCTGCACCTTCCTCCTTCTCTCCAGCCCCAGTTCTGCATCTTGGCCCCTCCTAAGAGTGAGGGGAGGGGGTCTTTGAGACCCGCAGAAAACTTTGTGTGTGTATCCCACGGGTGTTTAATCCCAGCCTCAGCTCCAGGGCAGAGGGAAGTGGGCTGAGTTCACAGAGGCTGCCCCTGGGGAGGCTCTTTCCCAGACACCCCCAAGAGCTGCCGCACCTCTGGGGCTGCTCAGATACCCTGCCTGGGGCTCAGGGCTGGGGACACATCCCCAGGGAGTGGGGACACATTCCTGGGGCCAGGGGTGCTGATGCTCTGGTGCCTCCTTCCAGCTCCATCACCCCTCACAGGGCTTCCGCTTCGGCACAGTGTGGGAGAGCAGTGCTGAGGAGTACATCAAGAAGAGCTTCCCTGAGATGCACGAGTACATGCGGCGCTACAACGTCCCCACCACCCCCGACGGCGTCACCATGCTCAAGTGAGGGGCAGGGAGAGCACTGGGGGGGTCCCCCCACCTTTTACCCCTCCCAGGGCAGCTTTTGCCTCAGCCCTTTACCCCCCACTCCACACACACACGAGCCCCCCATCTCTGGGAGGGCTGTCAGGCCGGGGGGACGCTGGGCAAGGGGGGAGCAGCCCCTCCCTGAGCATCCCCCCACGCTGCTGCAGGACGGAGCCTGCCAAGCTCAACGCCTTCATCATGGACAAATCGCTGCTGGACTACGAGGTCTCCATCGACTCCGACTGCAAGCTGCTCACTGTGGGCAAACCCTTCGCCATCGAAGGTTTGGGGGAGGCTGTGGTGGGAAGGGGGTTTCGCTCTGTGTGTGTGTGTGTGTGTGTGTGTGCTCGGGTTGGGGTCGTGCCCTGCCACAACCATGGTGAGTGGGGAGGTGCCCCCTCCGTGGTGGGCACTGGGGGCTGCACTCCCCATCCCAGCACTGCCCCTCTCTCCGCCCCTCACCGGGGTCAGGCTACGGCATCGGCCTCCCCCAGAACTCGCCGCTGACCTCCAACGTCTCCGAGTTCATCAGCCGCTACAAGTCCTCGGGCTTCATCGACCTCCTGCACGACAAGTGGTACAAGATGGTGCCCTGCGGCAAACGCGTCTTCGCCGTCACTGAGGTGCGGCGGCCCCTCGGCCGGGGGGGCTCTGGGGTCTGACACCCCCCGCAGCCCGGCCCACACGCCCTGCTGCCCGCAGACCCTGCAGATGGGCATCTACCACTTCTCGGGGCTGTTCGTGCTGCTGTGCATCGGGCTGAGCGGCTCCCTGCTCACCTCGCTGGGCGAGCACGTCTTCTACCGCCTCGTCCTGCCCCGCATCCGGCGCAAGAAGAAATTCAACTACTGGCTGCACACGAGCCAGGTGGGGCCAGGGGAAGGGGCTCACACAGCACCCCAAAGACCCCTGACCCCATGTTGTGGCTCCCTCTTAAATTGCGCCACTTCTGCCCTCCTCCAGCCCTGGACCACCAACCCCCGTTTAACCCCTGAACCATCACCCCCAGACCATCACCCTCCAATTAATCCCTGGCCTGTTAACCCCAGACCATCACCCCGCAGCTCACTCTTCCCTTGTTCCCCACAGAAAATCCATCGGGCTCTGAACATGGGCACGGAGGAGCGGAAGAGCCAGCAGCTGAAGTTGGAGCAGAGGTACAGCTGAGGTTGGGAGCCTGTCTGCTCCCCTCCTCCTTCCTGTGGACACCCAGAGTTCTGGGGCGCTGCAGAGGAACCCCACAGCAGCCAGATCCCAATTCAGCCCTCCCCAAACAGGTGCGAGCCCCAGCCGAGGCCGGCACCGGCGGCAGCACAGCCCTGGAGCGCCCTGCGGAAGGAGGCACGGCGGGGGCGCTTCCAGCTGGACAAAGCCCCCCCCGCGGCTGAGGGGTCCCCGCGGCACCCCGGGAACGGGCGGCCGCCGCAGCCCCTGGACAGGGCGGCCGGTGAGAACGAGCTCCGGGAGCTGGAGGAGAAGATCCAGGAGATGCGGGAGCAGCTGCGCGCGGCGCTGCTGAGGAAGAGCGAGCTGGTGTCCGTGCTGGGCACCACCAAGGGCGGCCGGGCACTGCCCGCCCCGCTGGCCACCGAGGAAGCCCGGGAGGAGAGGTGAGGTGGGGGGCAGGGACCCCCCAAATCATGCGAGCACCGGCTGCTCTGCCGGGGCGGGGCAGGGCAGGCCACGCACTCTCCAGGTCAGAGAGGGGGTGGAAGGAAAAAGGGAGGAAGGGTGTCCTGGGGCTGCCCCAGCTCTGGGGCCTTTGTCTTTTCCTCCCGTCCCTCCTGCGGGCAGTGGGGGTTTGAAGGGCCGGGAGGTTCTTTCTGGGGGGTTGAGTTGGGGTGAGAGGTCCCTGCAGTGCCTGGACAAAGCCCAGCCCTGCGCCCCCGCTCTGGTTTCACACCACGTAAATAAAGATGACGAAGGAAGACGAAGCCTGCTTTTCCTCTTCCAGCTGCATCCCCAAATGCAGCCAGGGCTGGCTGAGAGTAACGCTTCGCCTTCCTCCTCCGCAGGCCCAGCTCAGCCCCGCCGCAGGACGGCAGCGATTAGGAGGAGGCGGCAGAGGAAGCTCCCGCATGGATGGGGCAGGAGGACAGGCCGAGACTGGAACCTCCCTCTGGACAGGCAGCTCCAGGGCGGCAAAGCCGGGCTGACGCCAGAGCCACCGCAAAGCAGAACCGGAGCCTTCCTCGGGCAGAGGGTGAGGGATGGAGATGCTGCACAGGGAGCGGGACAGGCTGCGGCTCAGGGCTCTGCTCCCCCCTGACCACAAGGAAGAGCTCCCTGTCCCACTACAGGAGGCCGTGGAAGGAGCCGGAGCCCTGCAGCCCCTCCCCTGGCACGGAGGCCGCCCAGCACCACCGAGCATGGCCGGGACAGGGCTGGTGCTCGGCCCTCTGCCCTGCCACCGCCCCTGCATACTGCAAGGGGACAGATGGTGACAGCCCAGGACGGCAGGAGGAGGCACCCCCAGGACTGAGCACTCGCCTCGCTGCACCCCCCTGCCCCCAGGACTCCCACACGTCAGCCCAGCACAGCCGTGGGCAGGACATGGGGTAGCGCCGCAGGAGCTGTTAAGAGATAATATTTATTATTATATACAAACACATTTTGTACATTAATTAAATAGAATGAACTCTACTCTTCATTCATCAAATCATTTGGTTTGGTGTCCCCCCTTCCCCTCCCACCCACTCCTCTGAAAAGCCTTCGGTCATGCCTGGCGCTCCAGAGGCTGGGAGCCAGTTGGACACAAAGCCGCTTCTCAGGAGTGCTGGCAGCAGCAAGATCCGACCTGCTGGCCACAGCAGGGTCCCCCCTGCCCTGGAGCAGCACCACACCTGCCCCAGGCAAAAGGAAAAAACAGAAGGGGGCACCCAGGTGGGAAAGGCAGGGGGTGAAGAGGGGGCTCTGAGCCCCCCCGTGTTGACAAGGTAACACTGAAACGCACGGAGCCCTCCGAGGAGATGGACTCCAGACACTGCTCAGCCATAGGGGGACAACACTGAACTCAGGGACATCTGTGCAGGGACCCAGCTGTCCCCAAGAGCTAAGTGCCCATGTGTCACCTCCTGTCCCTGCCCTGTGCCACCATGGTTCTCCCAGAGCTTCATTCCGCCTCACTCTGCTCCACCTCCCTGCACAAACCCTCCTTCCAAGCACATCCTGGCACCGATCTGGCCCCTCTGCAGGGGTCCACAGGCAGCCCCCCAGCTCAGCCTCTCGGCAGAGGGGTCAGGCTCTGCCAGCCTCACCTCCACTGCCAGGGAAACAGGGGAAAACCAGCTGAAATGTCTTGGCTTTAGTGTTTTGGTTCTTTGCTAAACCACCTCATGCAACAGTCCACGCATGAGGAGCCATGCTCTCCTCTGGGATGGGGCTGATCCTAAACACAGACGTGTCCCACGGGACGGACAAGGCACTGGAAAGCAGCTGCCTCACCCAGAGCAGAGCTGTGCAGGACAGAGCTGCTGCCCTTGCCCCACACCTCTCCAGACACCCACTGCAGCATGGCTCCCTCCAAGCATCACTCACGGCTCCGGGGATGGCAGCTCCCACCTGGACACAGCACCTTCCACCTCCCAACCCACCCACCAAGGGAAGTTCAAGGACAGAAAAAAGGGGACTGAACTGCAGCTTCTGCTTTGGTTGTGCCCTGGCCTGGGCAGACCTTGTGCCTGGGGAAGGTAAAAGCTCCTCCTCCCCTCAGGAGCAGGAAAAGTGACCAGGAATCACCTCTGTGGCTCTCTCACAGGGGCTGGACACTGCCTGTTCTATCTGCTCCTACTCTAACCACAAAGCTGCCACACCTGTGGCCTGTCCCAGATCAGCTCCCACCTGGGATCAGCACCTGGACTGCAAACACAGCTGCAAGGGCGAAGCTGGGGACGGAGGGCAAGGAAAAGCCAGGGCACGAGCAAGGCAGGGTGGGAACACGTGGCTGGCTCACCTGTGGCCTCGGAGGAGCCCTGGAGCCCTGTGAGCCAGGGGACCAAACCCCCCCATCCTTCCCACAGCCCCCCATGCCTTTCCCAGGGAAGGGAGGTCACTGCAGCCCTGCTCTGTCCCAGCTGCTCCAGCTCTGCTCAGAGGGATCCATGGGTTAAGGATGATGGTGAAGTGAGAAATAGTAACAAACAAAATCCAAATGCCTTCCCGGCAGTCCAGAGTGACAGCAAAAGGGCTCAGGACAGGTTCCTGGAGCTTGGCTCTGAGCTGGGCGTTCTCTCTGCTGGTGCTGGGCAGGGGCTGTTCTCTCCCCGGTCCTCCAAACCTCTGTCCTGGTCACTGTCCCCCCCCGAGGCTGGCAGGGGCTCTGCCATGCTGCTGCTGCCCATGCAGTTTTTGCCACTGGGTTTTGCTCGGCTGTCTGAGCCCTCGAGAGCCTCAGTCTGCTTGGGAAGGGAGGGGCTGGGGACTGGCCCCTCCTGCAGTGGGGCAAGGGGTGCAGCCCCAGCAGCGGGGGGAGCATCTGCTGCGGCCACCACGGACGTTGAGGTGACCTCAATGGTGATGGAGCCCACGGCCGTCTCCGGGTGGTCGCTGCTGACCCTGATGCGGGCGACCAACCCGGAGGCTGCGGCCGCCTCCTGAGGGGTCCCGTTGGCCACGGCTTCGTGCATCATGGTGGGCTCCAGGAGGGTCGTGCTCAGATCAGACAGAAACGAGGCCTCTGTCACGATAGCGGCCGTCTCAGCCACCCAGTTCAGGTCACTGCCCACGGAGGCGGCGGCGGCGATGACGCTGGAGGCCTCGCCGGGGGTCAGGGCGGCCGGACCGCTGCCCTCCCCGGGGGGCCCGGTGGCCAGAGGGGCCCGGCGGCCCCCGGCCTCGACTGGGGCGGCCGTGGTGTTGTTGTTGAGGTTGTCCTGCAGCGTGGTCTGGGTGCCCTGCCCGACCTGCTGGTTCTGCAGCAGCATCTCCTGGATCCGGATCTGCTGCAGGATGGCTGGCAGCTCGTAGTGGTGGAAGAAGTAAATCATCGAGTGCTGGTGGAGGAAAGGGAAAGGCGTCACCCTGGGCCTGGGTCACAGGCCACCACATCCCAAGAAAACCAAACTCCTCCTAGAGAAACCAGCTGCTCTGATAGCCAGAAGGTTAGCAGCAAGTTTGGAAAGATTTATCCCTTCCACTACGACTACTGCAAGCTGCTTTATAGTTTCTCTCTGAAGACAGGCAACAGAGTACAGCGCCACTTCCCTTTCAGAGGCTGGGAAAAGGATGACAGCATACCTCTGGCTCATCCTCTATTCCCTGTCCCCACCCTGCAGCAGGTCAACAACCAGAGACATCCAACAGGTATGCCTGATCCAGGATATCAGAGACATCAGCTTGGAGCTGGTCCTGCCAGCATCCTCACTGCACAGACCTGAACAGCTCCTCTGCAAGGCAGACCCTCCCCAGGATTTATTCCAGAAGGACAGGACAGAAATCCTTCCCAACAGCCATGTGGCACTGGGTTATTGTCAGTCCCATGGCTGGACTGGAGGCAGCAATCCAAACATCCCTTCTTCCACAGCCTCATTCTGCTGCTTCATTTCCAAACCAGGCTTAATTCCATCTCTTATAGAAATAAGGATCCCCCCTCCAACCCAGCTTGAGAGGAAGTTTGACAAAGCCCCCCAGGGTGCAGCAGCCCTGCAGGGACTCACCTGGATGAAGAGCCAGGAGGTGACAAGTGCCAGGCTGCTGTACTGCCCGTTGAAGCGGTAGTGGTAGGCGTAGAAGGCAAAGTGGTACAAGTAGAAGAATCTGGAAAAGAAGGCAAGAAAAATCAGGAAAAATGTGAGCTCCCTTCTCCTCCCAACACCAGCCTGAGCTGGGGCACTTCACACGGGGTGACAGACTCATTAACAGGTAATTAGAGTTGCCTGTCTATGAACAGGGCGAAACAAGGGGCTGGGGAAAACCAAGGTGATTCCAAGATCCAGGCCCAAACCCAAAGTGCAAAAATTGCACTTTGGACTCTGTGATGTGTGGGGCAGCTCCCAAGCAGCCACACAGATAACACCCTAAGGAGTGGAGGCCATTGTGCCTAGGGGTGCTGGGAAGGACTCAGAGCAGCTGGTGGAGGACAGGCAGAGGGAATGTGGCCGCAGCCAGCCTTACCTGAGCCAGTGCCTCTTGCTGGTGTTGGTGTGGCAGCAGATCGCGTCGTACTGGTCCGCCAGCCACACGATGAGGATGATGTAGAACGCGGTTGTGGTGTCATTGAAGAACTCGGACATTATGGCCTCCATACCTACGGACAGAGGAGACATCAGCACGTGCACGGCATGGGAAGGGGTCCTCTGTCCCCTCAGAGCAGGGCTGTGACTGCACCTGCCCAGGGCAGGTAACTGGGCTCTGCTTATGGCAGCAGCTACGGCCAAGAATGTTCCTCCTGCCATGTCCCAGGGATGTGGCTCCCCCAGCACAGATTTTGGGGGGGTTTGCTGCTTTTTAAATTCAAATTGTACAAATGCAACGCGGCCACAGAGTGTGAATCTGCAACGAGCTCCAGGGACAAACAAAGCTTTGGATTCTGGGATTTCCCAACAAACTGCTGCTTTTCCAGGGGACCCAGAAGGACAATGGAGCTCACTGTGCCATCAAATTCCAGAGCCTTCTGCCTTGTGATGAGCAGCCACAGAAACCACCTGCCGCGGCCAGCTCGGAACAGGGAATTAGACTTCCCACAGATCTCAGAGGGACGTGCTGCAGACACAAGCAGTGAGGCAAGTCCTTACCGACCAGAGCCAGGATGACAGTGAGGAGTGGAGCAGCGGGGAACGCAATGGTCATGTTCATCTCCAGCATCTGCAACAGGTCAACTGCAAGAGGGAAAACACATGAGGCATGGAGAGGATGGGGGGCCACAGAAGCCTCCATCCCACAGTACTGCCCACCCAGTGCAGCCACATCCTCTGTCTCCAGCCAATACTTCTCAGGACAGAGAACAGCTCCAGCAAGTGCAGTGACAGGGAGCAGGAGGATGTATTCCCTGCGCAGCTACAGGTAGGACCCTTCTAAATTGGAACTAATGATCCTCGTCCTTCCAACCCAAACCTGCTGTGACTCTACCACACCCTGTGCCAGAGCAGGCACAGTGCCCAGCACGACCCAAACCCCTCAGCCAGTCCTTACCAATGAAGACAAAGATCTGATGGTGTGAGTAGCGCAGCAGCATTGAGACAGAGAGAGTCTGGAACAGGAGAGAGAAGGGGAGGCAGATTAGAGCCCCACGGGTGCAGGGAGTCGCTCGGAATCGCACTGCGGCAGAGGCCTGGGCGGGCCTGGGCTTGCACATCCCACGTTCATTAGCTGGAGCTGTGCAGAGCCATTTCCCAAAGAGTAATTAGGGCTTCACAAACAGCAATTAATCTCTGTGCTGCTGCAGGGGAACAGACAGTAAGGGATTTGTTTGTAAAGGGACCAATCCTGAATGTTTGCGCTGGGGCCACGCCAACCCACAGAGCTGGGAGCAGGGATTCTCCTGCCCTCCATCCCGCTCCTCCCGCAGCTCCCAGCGCCTCCCTGCACTCGGTTCCTCCTCAGTGCCCACAGTGTGACTGTGCACAGACCTGCCCCAGTGGGTGGGACAGCCACACACAAAGAGACAGTCACCCACAGCCACCCAAGACAACAAACAGGGGGTAATTATCACTTGGGATCTTGTCTGATGTGTATCTGAGAACACCTCATCTCACACCTCATCACTTGGTTTATCTTGATCACTCCTGGCAAATCAGTCTGGGCTGTCCTTAAAAGTCCCAGAGGACAAATGTCTGCACCCTGTGCTGACAGCTGGAGTGTTTTAAGGACACTTAGAAATTAACAGAAGCACTCTTTTGACAATGAAAACAACACTGCATTCTAGGTCAGCTCTTCTGTTCATTTCACTGGTGGACTTCAGGAATTCTGAAAAAAAAAAATGCCCCAGAGCAGGGACTCATCCTCCACTAACTACACTTTAAAAGCAGATGAGAGCTTTGCTGTAACACCAAACACTCGCTGCCCAGCACCAGGCTGAGTGCAGGCACTGCCCAGCTCACGGTGACTTACGAAGATGACCATGATGACGAAGGCTGCCAGGTAGGACGTCCTGGCCATCCACATGCTGACAAAGCGATAGTGCTCCCCTGACACCACGTTGCGAAGGAAACCTGGAGAAAAAGCACAAACACAAGCTCAGTGTGATTAAGCCACAGTCTAAGAACCAAGCTCCAGTGCCTGCTAAAGAAACAGGATTTGGAGCAAATCCTCATGGCAGCACTCATTGTCATGCAGGGCAGTGAGGCGGGAGGAAATCACGCTTCCAGACACCTCTCCCCTCCTTCCTTTCTCATTTTGTCCTTGACAATAACACAGGGAGCTGCTCCCTGCATTACAGACTAATCAATAGTCAGAAGATGATAGTCAGGCATTCACAGAACAAACACCCACTGCTGCGACTCCTCCAGGCCTTACCTTTGTTTTCCTCGTTTTCAGCTAAAGCTTTGACACTCGACATCAGGATGTCATCGTAGCCCAAGAACTCATCCAGCAGCAGGCGGCTGAACCTGTCCCCAAAGCACTGATCCCTGGTAGGATCTAGAGAGAACACAGAAACCCTTTCACATTGTTCACATCTGGAGCCATAAAGGTATGAGGTGAGGGATACTTGTACCAGCAAAGCTACACCTGCATGTGGACCTGGGGCAGTAAAACCAAACCTGGCAGGACTGGGAGGGAAAAATCTCACCCCCTGACAGATCCAGCCACACTAAAGTGCAAATGGCAGTCAGGCTTTAAAGACTGTCAGGGCTGTCACACTCTGTGCTGGCACAGACACAACGGGACTTTGCCCTGTAGGCTTGGCTTATCTCTGGGGCTCACCCCGACTGCCCATTACTGCACAGGAAAACTGCTTAACCCTCATCCAGCTCTGCTTCAGCTTGAGTGGGAGGAAGTGACAAGCTCCACTCTGATTGCTGCACTAACAGATACAGAGGTTCACAGGCACAGAAGGTCTGAGGCTGTGTTCCTGACTTGGACAGGTTTTAACGGAGCAAATGCCAGAAGAAAACACTGCTCAGGGAAATGACCCGCTGGTGCTCACAGGGGCACAGCAGCACAGAGTGTGACAGATCTGTGAGCACTGTCCCCAACCCCTGCACAGCTGCTCTGGCCACCAGGCTCTAACCCTGCATGGCTGCTGCTCCACACTGAGCCCAGAGCTTCAGTGCCCTCAGCCAGGGAGAGAGCTCTTCCCTGCTCCATGTGGGAAAACTGTGCTGGGCATGACATCAGGGCTCACAGAACCAGGCTCCACCATTTCAGAAGGCTCCTCCTGGAAAGCTGTGACCTACTAAAGGCAGACAGGCTGCACACAGCAGCTCTCCCGCGTGGGAAGTCAGCGCCACCGGCTTCAGGAAGAGCTCCCAGAGATGGTGTGGAGGTCTCTGCACTGCAGGTACCCACCCCTGCACCCAGCCCTGAGCCCCCTGCCTGCCCCACTGCCTCCCACTCACCCAGGGTCACCACCATGACGGGGATGCTGAGGCGCTGCCGCGTGCTCTGGGACAGGCGCAGGAAGCCGTATTCCAGAGAGTATTCCACAATGTACTCTTCCTGTGGCCACACTGCGAGAGAGACACAGGGAGACAGGGAGACTCAACACCCACATCTGCAAACAGCCACCACGAAGAAACAGCCCCTCTGGGCTCCCTCCCTCCCTCCCATCCCATTCTTGAAAATGTGGGCTCCAGGCTTCCCTCAACCAGTTAAACATAAATCAATACAAACTCTTTGGAATTACAGCCCATTCCCTTGACATTAGTCCTTAATGTGTGACTTCTGGGAAAGCTTCAGGGCAGCAGCTCCAAGCTCAGCCGAGAACCTGCCTGTATCTTTGCCTGGCAAGCCCAGAGCCACTTGTTCTTGCTCTGTTCAATTCCTGCTTCCTACGTTGTTTGGGAACCAGCAGGAAAATCCACTTTACACCTGCTGAGCACCATGAAAACTCTCCAGAGGCAAGAGCCCTGCGCTTCCCAGGGGACTGAGGTCACTGCTGCAATTACATGTCAGAACTGAAGGCAGCAGCAATTACTGCTTTCCCAAAAACCGGTGGTGCCTGAAGTTTCTCCGGTTTGTTATTTTTTCTTTTTTTTTTTTTTTTCAAGAAAGGTTCCAAAGAGACGCTTTTTTGCTACATCATCTCTGAAAGGACAAAACCTCCCGCAAAGCCAGAGCCAAGCAATTTAATCCCTGCTCTTTCAGACTGCCAGAGTGTATCTCCAGGACGGGGGAGGCAGCTGTCAGGCAGCTCCTGGCACCACAGCCACAGTTAAAGGGACACAAGAACTGAACAGAGACACACCTGACCCAGCACTGACAGAGATCCCCTGATCCCCTTAGTGGGCAGGAAACACAAGCTGGGCTGTTGGTTTTGTTTTTTGTTTCCATTATAAACAGTTTTAAGCTCAGAAGGAAATCAAGGGTTTAAATATCAACAATTACTTCCTTTGTATAATAAAATTTTTTTTCATAGTAAAATATTCTGACTAAACATCAAATCTGGTGCACTGAGAAGACAGAAAACCTGGAAAAAACAATAAAATCAGGTATTCGGGACTGACTTAAAGATGTGAATTTTGTAGCTAATCTGGGAAACAGCCTGTTCTCTTCCTCTCCTTTTCGGGAACGTTTCCAACCAGGCATTCAGCAAAACAAGGGACCTCCCATCAGTGCCCCAGCCCAGCACAACGTGACTCTTCTCAGAACCCAGGCACCAGCAGCAAAGGTCCTGCACCAAAAACATTTGCTGCTCTCTGGTCTTAATGACCTTTAATTCAGGACTAATGAGCTCTGGATGAGCACCAAGCAAATCCACTGCAAGACCAAGGAAAAGGACAGTGTCCAGTCTCATCCTCCTCCGCAGCCACAACTCCAGCGTGTCTGCAAAGCAAAGAATTCCAGCCTTCACAGGGACAACAGTGTGGTGAAAGAGGCAAACTTTTTGCAAATTTTGTGGAAAAAGACAAAGAATCCAAGTCCACATCTCTATTTTAAGATAAATATTCCTTAGTAGATTTCCTCCCTTAACCACTAGAAACAGAAGTTTTTCCACACTGGAATTCCATTTTAAATAATACAAAGCTAGTAAATCTCCCTCTGGAGTTTATAAGGCCTGAGCAGCTTAGGTCAGGCAGGAAAAGGGTGGGATAAGGCCAGGGAATATCCGAGTGGAACAGCAGCGCAGTATCGCAATCCACCAAAACCCGCTGGGTGGCTTTTGGGATTAATTAATTGTAGCAAATTGGCTGCTCCAAGTGCTGGGGTTGGCTCAGCACCCACAACACAGCCCAAACCCTTCTCATGCTAGAAGGAATGTCACCATCAGGGGATCTCTGTGGATTGCAGGGGACAGAGAATGGCTCAGAACAGGGGGTTCAGGCTCACCTGAGACACCTGACACCGATCACCGCAGGAACCTGCCAGGCCAAGAGCCTTTGTTCACCTGTGGTTGATCTGGAGCCTCTTGGCCTGGCAAATTTTCTAATCCAGCCTCCCCCCAACCCCCAGCCTCCCTCCAGCCTCCGGGCAGAGCTCGCTGTGGGTCTGCTGTTAGTACTGACAGGATTAACCCTGGGTAAACACATCGGGAAGACATTTAAGGTCACTGTGCAGGTGCCCCAAGGAGCAAGGATGGGACGTGTGGGGAGGATGATGAGGGGAGGAAGGAGGAGCACAGGTAGCAGTGAAGGTGTGATTACCTGCTCGGGCTAGCATCTCAAACTCGGACACAGTCTCCCGCAGAGGCTGCATACCTTTAGTGGCTGCGTCACTAAACGAGAACTCCTGGCTGTCGTTGTGGGGCAGCTCAGTGCTGCTCACCCGGGATGGCTTGAGGAACACCTTGGGCTCGATATCCAGCTCAAACTGTTGGAAAACCAGGGTAGGGAAAGCCATATCAGCAGTCTCTTCACGTCTCACCTGCCATGCTCTCTACATCCACATGAAGGCCACCCTCCTACTCCGAAAGGACACTTTCCTCGGCTTTCCCTTCTGTGTTAAACCATCAGAGGCCAACATGGGGACTCAGGAGCAGCCAAGGAACGCGCTGTGTTTCCAGGAGACTGAGGGATCACACAGGAACTTCACTTCCAACCAAGACTTCTCCCCAGCCCATCACCCACGCTCCCCTCTCCAGCGTACGCAGGGAGCACATCCTTACCTTGACGGAGCTGTTTTCAAACATATCCACAGTCATTTCTTCCTCTTCCTCCTCCTCTTCCTCAGCCGCGGACTCAACCACCAATCCCGGGAACTTCTCAGCCCCGCAGAACTGCAGGAAGATGGGGGCCCGGCTGGAGTTGCGCTGGATTTCCACCCGCAGGATGCCGTCGCGGGGCCACTTATCCCGCACGTGCTCCAGGCAGTTGATGGGCGAGCGGGAGAAGGCAATGTGGATGTAGGCCAGGATGAAGAGCACAAAGAGAGCCTAAAGGGCAAGAGACAAGGCAGAGACTGTCAGACCCCGTGGTTATCACCAGCCCTTCTCTGCCCATGAAACACCAGAATAATTTGAGTGATTGGACTGGCAAGTGGACAAGAGCTTCAGCGCTTCTCTGCATCAACAGCGCAGCAGCCAGACCTTGGCAGCTCCAAGGGAACGCACCAAAGGCATCAGGAACCAACTGCTCCTGCTCGTGAGACCAGAGCTGACGGTGACAGCCTCCTGAAAGCACAGGTCCTGCATCCAACAGCATCCCCAAAACTGACCACACACAGCACTAGTGTGGGATGAGGCCACGAGGCACACTGAAGGAAATGGAAACACCTCCGTGCCTTCCAACCCCTCCCTCCTCAGCACAGAGTTTCCTGCTGAAACCTAGAGAAGCCTGCCCAGCTTTGTAAAGGCAGAATAAAGCAAACTCTAAGCAAAGCCAACCCACCCCTGGGCAGGACGACCCAAACCCATGTCAGATCCGTTGTCCTAAAGAACAGGTCCTGCCTCGGGGAGGTTCAGCTGGCCCCCAAGGCCGAGTGCACGGAGCACCACAGCTCCCTGCCCTGCCTCCATCCCAGGAACGGCCATAAACCACAGCAAAGCAGAGTGGACTAAAAAAACTCGTTCCCTGGAGTGCAGAGAGATGTCCAAAGTTCAGAGCTCTGAGCACAGCTGGCACAGAGAGCAGCACTGCTGAGCTCACCGCTCCCTTCTCAGCCACCCAGCGCTGCTCTGTCCTCATCAGCCCCGCTGTCCTGACCTATTTGTGACAAACAAACAGCCTGGTAAACATCACTCTGCAGAGGAGCTGCACAGGGAAACATGAGGGAAGGTAAGGCAGAGCCACCTCCCTGGTTGCAGGAGCCACAGCAGAGCCAGGGGCAATTCCAGGGCTCTGGATGGGAATGTGGGCTCCCACTTCCCTCCTGCCAGCAGCTGGAGGAGAGCTGGGAGCAGGCTGCTGACCACCGACCCTGCAAGCTGCTCTGCACAGAGCCCTGAGCAAGTTCTTCCTCCTCTGGGAGGGCTGCGATCAGAGGCAGAAGCAACACAAACCGGTCCCAGCCACTCTGCCTGACCACTGCACCGTTAGCACCATCCCTGTCCCAGCCGGTCTGCTGGGATCCAGGTGTACAGCTGGGAGAGGGAACAGGGAGCTGAAAAACCCAAATGTTTCCTGAGAGGGTAAAAAACATATCTGTGCAGTATGAGACAAGCTGTGCTGCATGTTTTCTTGCTGAATTGCAGAAACCCAGAGGAGTGTGCGGCTGTCGCCTGGCAAACTCCTCTACCCTTCTCCTTACTCTAATTTCCCATTCTGGAAGCCGTGGAGCAGGATTTTTCCTACGGGCAGTCACCCCTGGACACTGACAGGCCCCTCTGGGAGGGTCCTCATCACCCAGCAGGCAGGTGGGGTCACACCAGAACACAGTGACACATCCCTGGAACTGCTGAAAGAAACGGGGTTAGAACAGGGCTATGCCCTAACTGCTTCCAAAAAAGAAGACTCCAGCAAAAGTCCAACAATCCAGTATATCATGTGGGAAATGTATCCGAAAAGTGCAATTGCTCGGAGACAGAAACTGAAACCTCTCCTGCCTCGCACTGGCCTGGCAGCCCAGCAAGCCGGCTCAGCAATTTCCTTTTGATTTATAGATCTGGAAGAGCTCCAGAGTGCAGGGAACACCGGGACCATCATGGAGACTAATGCCTCCCTCACAGGAGGGACCCACGGGAACTCCAGGGACAGCTCGGTGTGTGTGGTCCAAACACAGCAAGCTACCTGCGGCGGAGGCACGACTTTTTGTGTTTCTAAGGAAATTCCTGCCCTCAGCCCGGACGCGGGTTGGCAGGAGGAGCTGCCCCTCACCTTGAGGAGAACGAAGAATTCGAAGACGCGGCGGAAGGAGGGAGGGAAGAGGCGCGCGTAGGTCACTGCCATCTTGAAGAACAGCGCGTGGAAGAGGCGGTCGCGCACGTTGATCAGGGGGTTCTGGTTGAGGTTGGGGTTGCGGACGCCCCGGTTGTTGCCGCCGGCGGCCCCGGCGTTGTTGGCCGGGTGGTGGTTGTTGGCGTTCGGCTGGTTCTCGGACATCCTGNACGCGCGCCCGGGGCACGACGGGACGGTGGAGGACACGCTCCGGCCCTGCCCCGCCTCCATGCAAATGAGGAGGATTCCCGCCCTGCACCGCGCGTGGCCGGCACCTCCGGCCGGCAGCTCGGCCTGGAAAAGGCAAAAAAATTCGAAAAAGCGGAAGATTTAGAGAGAAAAATCGGCACATATCGCCTGGGAGAGTGACCGTGTGAAGAAAGGCGCGGGAGTCTCAGAGAAGAGCCTCGGCATGACAGAAAAATCCTTAACTGCGGGAGGTTTAAATAGCAGTGGAGAAGCTCCCTAGTTCGTGCTCGCTTCGGCAGCACATATACTAAAATTGGAACGATACAGAGAAGATTAGCATGGCCCCTGCGCAAGGATGACACGCAAATTCGTGAAGCGTTCCATATTTTTTTCCCCGGACGGTCTCAAAGCCGCTCCCGCGGGAGGGCACTTTTGGCCTCCCGGGACGCGGCACGGGGTGTTCCAGCCCCCCGCGAGGCCGGGGGAGCCGCGGGCGCGGCCATGCGGGTTGGCGTTCGCCTGTGCCGGCGCCGCTCCGCTGCCCCTGTCCTGCTGTGCCGCCGCCCCGTCCCTCACTGAGGTCGCGTTGTGGCGAGGGCAACCGAGCCCCCCGGCAGTACCGCGGGTCTTTATTGAATTGCTCTGTTACAGCAAGCTCGGCTCCGGCGGGGAGCAGCGGGGTCCCAAGGCCAGCCCCAGACCCCCCATCCAGCTCAGCCCCCTGCAGGGAGGCAGGGCCAGCCCTGTCCTGGCACTCTGACCCTCCTCAGCACCCACTGTCCCATGGGATGGTGACACCGTGCCAGTGGGCAGGATGTGCCCAGGCCTCCTCTGTGCAGCTCCGGGTGTCCGCAGTAGCCCAAAGCCCGGTGACTCCGGCTCGTGCTGCGGTGACAGCTGGGGAGGGGTCTGTGGGAGTCCGTGGGACACCATGCCCCGCTCAAACAGCGCTCTCCTGGTAGCTGTCGTCCTCCAGGAACGCGGTCAGCCTCCTCCCAGGGCTGGGGGCCGCATCCTGCCCTGGGGCTGTGACCTCCCCGGCGTCCCCATCGCTCTGCTCCTGGGCAAAGTGCACGAAGACCTGCGGGAATGTCATGATGAGAGACAGCACCATGGGACAGGGCCACCGCACCCTCACACCTGCCTCTCCTGTCACCTGGTCCAGAGTGGTCTGGGACACGGAGTAGTCCTCGATGTGGCAGGGGCCACGGTGGGCGGCCAGAAGGCTGAAGACGGTGGCCAGGGAGGCGACACGGGCAGGCAGGTGGTACCGCAGCAGCCCCCCGTGCCGCTCCCGCAGCACGATGCCAGGGAAGTGCTGCTGCAGCAGGGCCTGCACTGCCGCCGGGCCAGGGCCCCCCGCCCGCACCACCACCGTGTACCCGTCCCCAAACCTGCGGGGAGAGGGGACAGTGCTGCGAGGACTGGCGGCGGCCACCACCCTCAGGAGACCCCCTGAGCCCCCCGCCCTGCTACCTGTTCTTGAGGTGCTGGACGCTGCCCAGGCAGCGGAACCGGCCGTTGACCATGATGGCCATCCTGGTGCAGAGCGCCTCACATTCCTCCATGCTGGGGGGACACACGTGAGCCCCCCCGGGGCAGACGGACACTCCCCTCTGGGGGGGTCCCGCAGGAATAGGGGTGCTCCCCTATAGGCGGGTTATGGGGGCAGAAGGGTGCTCCCCTTTGTGGGGGCTGCAGGCACCAGGTGGGGACTCACCTGTGGGACGTGAGCACCACGGACCGGCCGTCCCGGATAACGCCAAGGATGCGCTCCCACAGGAACCGCCGGGCTTGTGGATCCATCCCTGTTGTGGGCTCATCCTGCAATGGTCCCAGCCCAGGGTCAGCCTGGGCAGGACCCTGGTGCTGCCGTGGGGCCTCCCACTGCCCCCCTCACCAGGAAGACGACGGGGGGGCAGCCGAGGAGGGCGATGGCCGTGGAGAGCTTGCGCTTGTTGCCCCCGCTGTACTTGCCCGCCGGCCGGTCCGCGTGCGGGCCCAACCCCAGAGCGGTGATGCCCCACTGAGCCACCTGCGAGAGACAGAGGGGGTGAGGGTGGGGGCTCCCCATGGGCTGGGGGGGACAGGGTACAGGCCCTACCCTAGGGGTCTCCTCCTCCGGGACCCCGCGCAGGCGGCTGTAGAACTCCAGGTGCTCCCGCCCCGTCAGCAGGTCCGTGATGGCATCAAACTGGGGACAGTAACCCATGTGCTGGTGGACAGACTGAAGGTCGGTGAGCACACTGCAGGATGGGGACAGGTGAGCACAGGGTGGGGACAGGTGAGTATGGGATGGGGAGAGGTGAGCACACTGCTGGGTGGGGACATGTGCCAGAGATACTGCAGGAATAGGGACAAGCAGCTGCAGGGATGAGGATGAGGATGATGATGCAGGGCAAAGGGCCAGGAAGAGCACAGGGTGGGGACAGAGATGATGGCACAGGTGCTGTGGGGACATGGAGAGCCATGGGGTCCCTGCATTCACCCACCTGTGCCCCTTCAACCAGGCCTCTCCCAGCGTCACCTCTGTGTCCCCTGTCAGCATCTTGAAAGTGGATGTTTTCCCAGCGCCGTTCACCCCCAGGAGGCCAAAGCACTGTGGGGGCAAAGCAGGGTCACCGGCAGCCTTGGCCCTGCCCGCAGTGCTGTCTGTCTGTCCATCTGTCCCTCACCTCCCCGGGGGGGATGGCCACGCAGAGCCGGTCCACAGCCGGAGCCTTCCTGCGCCGGTACACCTGCACGGAGGAGAGGTGGCACTGGGTGCTCCCTCCTGTCACCGCTGGCGTGGCCGAGGACTCTGGGGGGGCTGGAGCTCACAGCAGAGTCCAGCCCCACACACCCACCTTGGTCAGGTCCTTCAGCAGCAGGAGGTGGCCGTGCGGGGGGATGCTGC
Organism: Melanocharis versteri; assembly: GCA_013397845.1. NCBI lineage: Eukaryota > Metazoa > Chordata > Aves > Passeriformes > Melanocharitidae > Melanocharis > Melanocharis versteri. The sequence goes on from VZTG01000026.1 coordinate 258,181, forward strand.
CCACCCTCGCCCGCTCCCTGGCCACGTCCTGGTCCTCGTCCCCCAGCGAGGGCAGCTCCAGAGCCCGTGGCCTGTGAAACGGTGGGAGAGGCACATCCAGGCCTGTCCACCCCCTGGAGCACCCCCAGGGTACACCCCGGCCAGTGCTCACCCCAGGCGCAGGAAGAAGCGGTGGTACTGCAGCAGGAGGGTGAAGAGGAAGAAGACGATGCCCTCGATGGCCATGGCGAACATGTTCTTCCCCGCCAGGTCCCAGGACAGGGGGGACACGAAGCGCTTGTCCCCTGCAAGCAGCGAGAGGGGCTGTAGAATGGGGGACCCCCGTGCTGGGCTTTGGGGAGGGCGAGCGGCCCTGACACCCCTGGACTCACCGAACCTCTCAAAGGCATCAGCCATCGCCTGGTTCTTCACCATGTCAATGAGGCCTCGGCCCAAGCAGAAGTGGGGGAAGATGAGGAAAACCTTCTTCAGGACGCGGTTGATGTCGTTGAGGTTCTGATAGGGCAGCAAGGAGAGGGGTGGGGGAGCTGGCACTGGCCCNCACCCGTAGAGCAGCAGCAGCAGCACCAGGGAGGGCAGGTTGGCCGAGGACACGTAGGATTCCTGCTGGAAGCAGAGGAAGATGAGGATGACCAGCAGCGCGGGGACCAGGTAGTTGCACTGTGGGGATGGAAAAGCCAGGAAAGGGGTCAGGGGCGGGACCAGACCCCTTGGAACTGGTCCCTGTCCCCGTCCCCATCCCCACCATGTCCCAGGCGAAGTTGCCCAGCCAGTAGGTGATGGGCTTCATCCCGCTGACAAACTGAAGGTGCTTGGCCTTGCT
>VZTG01000026.1:259831-288247 GCA_013397845.1 Melanocharis versteri
CCTGCTGGGCTTTGCTGCCCCGTCACCCGTAGAGCAGCAGCAGCAGCACCAGGGAGGGCAGGTTGGCCGAGGACACGTAGGATTCCTGCTGGAAGCAGAGGAAGATGAGGATGACCAGCAGCGCGGGGACCAGGTAGTTGCACTGTGGGGATGGAAAAGCCAGGAAAGGGGTCAGGGGCGGGACCAGACCCCTTGGAACTGGTCCCTGTCCCCGTCCCCATCCCCACCATGTCCCAGGCGAAGTTGCCCAGCCAGTAGGTGATGGGCTTCATCCCGCTGACAAACTGAAGGTGCTTGGCCTTGCTGACCCGCTCCTCAATGAGGAAGACGACAAAGCTGGCCGGGACGAAGGACATGGCGAAGATCACGCAGATGGAGACCAGCACGTCCACAGAGGTGGCCATCCTGCCGAGGAGGGGAGAGCTCAGCGGGGGCCGGAGGGGGCCTGCGGGCCCCCCATTCCCAGCACTCACAGGGCGGCCTCAGAGAGCTGCTCCTTGGTGAGGTTGAGGGGGTGGTTGGTGGCCGTGATGCCGAAGCGCGCGGGGTCGGTGCCGGGGGGCAGCCGGGCTCGCAGCAGCCCATTGCTGGCCACGTTGAGGAAGGAGACCATGGCGTGCCAGCCCTTGTTGTTGAACCAGACCTGCAGCATGGGGAGGGCCGAGCAGCTCAGAGCCCCCCACCCACCTTGGCACTGCCCCTGGCTGTGCCTGCAGCACCCACTCCCACCAGGAGCACCCCCATTCCCCTCCGGGCTCCTGCTCCCATCCAGCCCCAGCCACTCTCTGTCCTTCTTGGGCTGCTCCACCCCCTGAGGGGACACAGCTGTCACATCCCTGCTGCTCCCCAGCTCCCGCCCCTGAGGGACCCCCAGCCCTGGGCACACCTTGATATTCCTGCGGGCATCCAAGCCCTCGATGAAGCGGCTGAGGTTGGCCAGGAGCCGATCCGAGGGGCTGCCCTGGGTGCAGGAACACAGGGTGAGGAGGGGTCTCCCAGCACTGGGATGCCAGAGCTGAGCCAGGGTGTGAGTGCAGCCGTACCGGGGTGATGTCGAGCAGCACCCGGAGCTCCAGCACTGCCTGATCCACCTCCGCCGCCGATGGCAGGGCCTGAGAGCTGCCGGCACCCAGGGAGAAGCCACCGTACCTGCGGGAGAAACGGGGCTGCCGGGAAGACTCCCACTGCCAGCGTGGCAGGAACTGGGCTTGAGGATCCGCATAGGTCCCTTTCACACCAGGAGATTCTACAATTCCACAGTTCTTCGAAACCTGCCACCCATTTCCTACTGCCACCCTTGCCCAAACTCAACCTTCCACCCGCCCAGACACCAGAGAGAGGCGCGCAGCAGAGGCCTGAAGGCACCTGGATGATGGCTCTACCCAGGGACCACTCAGGTTCTCCCCAAAACCACCAGGAATCTCCTGCCTCCCTCCATCCCCTGGCTGTGCCAGGCCCAGCCCCTGCCCAGCTCACCTCTGCTCATTCACCCACTTCTTGTTCCTCAGCCTGAAAGAAATGAGGTGGGGGAGACACAAGAGAGAGAAACCCCCGGAGGGGACATTAGGGCAGCACCTGCCCACCCAGCCACAGGTCCCCAGCAGTGTCCCCTTCCTCCAGGTGTCCCTGGGGTGTTCCCTTGGTGTCCCCAGTGTCCCTGCAGTGTCCCCGGTGTTCCCAGCCCCAGCACTCACTCCTGACGGATGATCTGGGGGTAGGTCTTCACCAGGTAGTCAGAGATGTTCCTGCCCGTCAGGTTCTGAAGGATGTCCCCTGTGCCCCTCTGCACCTGCGGGATGGACAGATGGGCTGGATGGACACCCAGCCCTGCGGCGTTCCCAGAGCATCACCTGCCCCCACAGCTGGCAGTGACAGAGCTCTGGGGCTGCCCCTGCTGGGCTGGGGGTTACCTGGGGCGGTGGGAGCCCCCCGGCCCCCTCGGGACACTCAGGCAGCATCCTGTGTGCTCCTGGTCCACTGCACTGACACGGGGGGGACGGCTCGGCCTGTGTCCAGTTCCCACGCCACAGCACTTCCAGCAGGGATGGGGGGGCTGGGGGGGCCGAGAAGCCATCGGGGTGGGAAGCTGGTGGACACAGCCCCGTCCTGGGCACCCGGAGAGAGAGACAGAGACACCCTGTTACCAGCCGGGTGTGAGCCAGGGGCACCAGGACCCACCACGGGGATGGTTGGGGGTCCCACGGCATCACACCAGGTGGCAGAGCTGCTCCGTGGGCAGGTGGGCAGTGGGGTGGAGGCCGAGCCCTGGCTGTCCCCTCCAAGCCCTGGCTGTCCCCTCCAGCCCCTCCAGCCCTCATCCCGCGGCACTCACGCCTTCCCCTCTTCCTTCATGCACTTGGTGCCGAAGCCGGGCTCAGCCAGGAGCGCGTCCAGCAGCCGGGCTGTGTCGGGCTCTCCCGGGGCGTCGTTGCTGCCGGGAGACACAGGAGTGAGCTGGTGGCAGTGGGGGACGAAGGACACGGCGGGCGGAGGGCTGGGGACACACCTGAAAAAGGTGAACTGCTGCCCGTACATCCAGGGCTGGAGCTGCAGAGGCGGGTACTTCCCGAAGGGCGGCACGATGAGGCTGAAGAGCAGCGCGATGCAGACGAAGACGGCGGGGAGGACGATCTGAGGAGGCCGGGGTGGGGGGGTCAGGGTTGGCTCTGCCCCACCTTGCCCAGTGCCCTGCCCCATCCCCTCCCCGCGGCCCCACCTGCGCGAAGAAGCCGCGGGTGCTGCGCCGGGCGTGGAGCATCCTCTTGGTGAAGAGAGCGCGGAGCTGGCGGCAGGTGAGCGCCCAGCCCCTCACCCTGCCGCAGGCCTGCCCCGCCGCCCCCCGCAGCAGGTCCGTCTCCCGGGGCTCCTCCGCTGCCAGGGCACAGACGGGTCTGGCAAGGGGCTCATGCCAGGTGGGGTGCGGGGGGACAGGGTGCTGGCAGGGGCATCCCCCCACCCCAGCAGGGACGGGATGCTGCATGCAGGAGCCCCCAGCCCCCCCAAACAGCCCCCAGCTCCTACCTTGCCGGGCTCCTTTGGCTCAATGTAAAGGAGAGGAGAGAGGGGTTACAGCCACGCGGGGGTCAGCACCCACCCAGGGCAGAGCTGGTGTCCCAAACCATCACAGCCCCCCCAGACCCCTGTGGCTGCCCCCCTGCCAGTTCTCCCTCCAGGATAAGGGGGCTGGATATGTCGCCTGGGATTTCATATCCCATCCCAACCCTCTGCACGGTGCTGGGCTCCCCCAAACCCACCCTCACCCCGGCTCTTTGCTCTGGGGACACCCCAAAACTGGGAGGTAGCAATGCTGCACGAGGGTCCCTGAGTATCCCCCTGCTTGAAGGGACACGTGCCTGAAGAGATGACTGCTGGATGGACACCTGCCCAGATGGACAAGTGCCATGGCCCCAGCCCAAGGCTGGAGGTGGGGAGCACTCAGTGGCAGCTCGGGGATCCCACCTCCCCATCCTTACCCAGCTCTCCGTCAGCCACATCCCCATCCCCTGTCTCGCCCAGGGCTGCTCCTTTCATGGTCCCTGACAAAATGAGGACAAGATGCCAGGGCAGGACCAAGACCACAGGCTGTGACACCTCTCTGCACCCACAGGTGCTCCCAGAGGAGCCCCAGCCCTGTCAGGGACACACAGGGTGCTGGGGACATCCCTGCCCCTGCCCCGGGCTGCTGAGCACCACCCCAACCCCCCTTTTACCCCAGTGCTCCACTCCAGCCAGGACTGAGGGGTTTTACCTGTGGTGTTAGTGTCCAGCCCTGTGTCCTCAGCCACCTTCAGGAAGATCTGGGGGTGTGGGAGGGCTGGAGTTAAACACACACCAGCACCCACAGCCCAGTGAGGGAAACCCCCTGGTCACGGGCACCCCAGGAGCCCCTTGACCACAGCCCCTTCGGGTACCTCTTCCAGAGTGGTGTCAGAAATGCCGTAGCTGGAAAACCCCAATTCCCCCAGGCGTGCATCCAGCTCGCGGAACAGCTCCCCGAAGGCCCCGTCCCTGGCCCCACTGTAGGGCAGGACAAAGAGCACCTCGTGCCCAATGTCCTCCACCAGCCGGGAGCCAGGCACCAGCTTCTGGATCAGTGCCAACAGCTGGGCCACATCTGGAGGGATGGGGAGGGCTGGAAACCTGGGGCAGTGGCCGCTGGCTGGCACAGCTGGCCACAGCTCCACGTGCCTGGCATCTCAGCCTGAGGGTCCACGGGGAAGGTGGAGGAGATGGGGACCTCCTTCTGCCCCTCCAGAAAAGCGACGTGCGGAGCCAGAGGCAGAGTTGTGCACCCCCAGCCCCCCAGCTGACAGGGCATGTATGGGGAGCAGCTGGGGGTGACACTGTGAGGGGACAAAACGCTCACCCACAGCGCTGGCGTCACTGCCCCGCTCGCTGCCCAGGCCTGTGTCACTGCTGCGCTCCGAGTCACTGCCGTCCTGCAGGAAAGGGTGGCTGGAGCCTGGCACCCCACAGCAGGACCTGGCCCCCAGTGCCCCCCGATACCCAGCACGGAGACACTGGCTGCCCTTTGGGGGATGATCATCAGGGCCGAGGGACCCACCTTTTTGGTGACACCGGGGACAGTGCCAGTATTGCCGCCTGTCCCGCTCCGCTCCCGCTTCACCAGGGTGAGGTGGTACCCGGTGCCCAGCCTGGCCTTGAGGAAGAGGGGGGACCCACAGCAGCAGAGCCGGCCCTGTGAGATGATGGCGGTGCGGTCCCCCAACAGCTCTGCCTCGTCCATGTAGTGGGTGGACAGGATGATGGTGCGGCCTGAGGACCAGGAATGGGCTTGACCCCAGACCCCCCATTGCAGGTTCTCCCCACCAGCACATCCCCCCGCTCGCCCCAGCCTGGGGGGCTCAGAGGGTGAAGCAGGGGTCCCCCAGCCCTGACCTTTGCGGTACTTGAGCAGCAGCTCCCAGATGCTGCGGCGGGAGAAGGGGTCGACGCCAGCTGTGGGCTCGTCCAGGATGACCACCCGGGAGCCGCCCACGAAGGCGATGGCCACCGAGAGCTTCCGCTGCATCCCGCCTGCGGAGGGACAGCGTTGGGGGGGCTCAGAGCCATCAGCTCCCGTTCAGGCACCCAGCCTGACCCCTGCACGCACCCGAGAGGTTCCTGGTCTGCTCCCGGCGCTTGTGGGGCAGCCCCGTGTCCTCGAGCAGCTGCTCCATCTCCTCCTGCACCTGCTGCTCCGAGAGCCCCTTCAGCCGCCCGTAGAACCAGACATGCTCCTCCACCGTCAGGCTGTGGGGACAGGGGGAGCAGGGCAGGGTGAGGGGCACAGGGATTGAGGGGGACAGCCCTGCATCGATCCCCACACCTCCCCACCCCTGCCTACATGTCGAAGAGCACGTTGTGCTGGGGACACATCCCCATGGATTTGCGGATGCTGTCGATATCGGAGCGGATGTCCCAGCCCAGGATATAGGCAGTGCCCGAGGTGGGGGGCAGGAGGCCAGTGAGGATGGACCTGGAAGTGGTGAGGAAAATGGGTCACAGAGCTCAGGAGCAGCAGGGCTTGGGGCTGGGGTGCCCTGTCCTGCGTGGGGACCAGGTGGGGACAGGTCAGGCTCAGCTGCTGTCCCCAGCCATGGCCACACAGCCCCTCTGTGGCTCACATGGTGGTGGTCTTTCCAGCGCCGTTGTGGCCCAGGAAGGACGTGATCTGCCCCTCGTAGAAGTCCAGGCTCAGCCCATTGACGGCCGCACGGCCGCTGCTGCCATAGACCTTCACCAGGTTGCGGATGGAGACACCAGGCTGGAGCTCGGCAGGCGGCTCCTCCACCAGCACTGGAAGCCACCAAGGGGTCACATTCCGGGCAGGACCCCTTGCCGGGGGCAGGACCCCTCACCATGGGGTGCAGGACCCTCCACTGGGGAGCAAGGCCTGGGCTGGAGGGCTCCAGCCCTGCTCTGTGGCCACTGCCCTTGGCCACACAGCTCCAGGGTGGGCAGCGACTCACCTTGGGGTGCAGTATGGGGGCTGGTGTGGTACAGGGAGTGCCCAGATGAGGACGACTCTCCAAACCAGTAGCTCTTCAGGAAGGGGAAATTCCAGGGCTTGGGGATCCCGTACTGACCTGCAGCAAATGGGGCTGAGTGGGGCCGGGGCTGAGCGGCTGCTGGGGGTCAGAAGGGCTGCACTCACCTGGGAAGACACCCTCGAGGTACCAGGTGGCCAGGCCATAGAGGACAGCGTCCAGCAGCAGCAGCCCCATGGCTGCAGCGAAGCTGTATGGGTCTCCTGGCACGGGGCTGGCACCCAGGTTGTGCCACTGGATGCCCACCCCCTGCTCCTCGTAGAGGGAGAAGTAATCGCAGCCGAAGCCAAAGGCCACGGGGGACAGCAGGCTCTGGGGACAGCGAGAATGGCAGTGTCAGCAAAGATTGGCCCAGGGGGTGCAGCTCAAAGCCCCCCACCCAGAGCACCAGGGGCACTGTAGAGGGGCAGCTCCGGGCGCTCACCACGAGGACGCGGATTGGGAAGGTGATGTAGTCACGCCAGGCAACACACAGCACGTAGGGCAGGTACAGTGAGAAGTAGATGATGCCACCACACGCCGAGGCCAGGTTGGCACGGGGGAAGAAGGTGCTGATAAGGAAGCACTGGCTGATGGTGGCCACCGAGAAGGTGCCGAGGAAGAGGAAGATGACTGCTGGGTTGCTGTAGGGCAGGATGTTTCCCAGCTGCAGATAGAGGCAGGTTGGAGCCTGTGGAGCCCCCCATGTGGCTCCCAGCCCTGACATTCCCTGTGTCACCCACACTGTCCCCTGAGACCTGCAACCTGCCTTGAGGATGAGGACAAGGAGGGCAGAGCTGAGGAGGAAGGGGATGAAGCTGCTGAGGAACCAGCTGAGCCAGAGGATCCCGCTGCTCAGCCCCATGGTCTTCATGGTCTCCTTGAGACGCGTCTCCTTCTCGTGCACCACCCCCTTGATGATCATGGCCACTGAGTAGATCCAGGCCAGCGTCATGAAGAGAGGCAGCGAGCGGTTCAGGACCCTCAGGAACCTGGGGAGGCACCCCAGCCTGACACCCCTGGGCCACTCTTGGGCCAGGGACGCCAGGACACGAGCAGCCCTGTGCCACCTCCCCAGGGCAGCGATGATGCAGGATGCTTGGACATGTCCCCCATTGCAGCAGGGGGGTCACTCAACGGTCCCAGCAGTCCGGGGCTGCCCCCTGCCCACTTACACATCGTCCACGTAGCAGGGGTAGGGCATCTGCTGGATGTAGACCCCTGTCCGTGGGGCAGCCCCAGTCTGCACCCGCACCACCGCCTGCTCCACCAGGTCCTGAATGTAGACAAAGCCCCCCCAGACGTAGCGCAAGTCGCTGAAGGGGTCAGCTGCAGGGCCTGGGTCCCAAAACCTGGGGGCAGAGCACGGTGCTGGGACCAGGGATCCCCTGGAAATGAGCGCAGGCTGCTTGGCTAGCCATGGAGACCGACAGGGTGGGCATCCCCCAACCTGTCCTTGATCTTGTTGGTCCTCGTGACGTCGTCAATGTCCATGCGGATCTTGTAGCGGACGTGGGGTGGCAGTCTGGGGGCCGTGGCGTTGATGGGGGGCTGGAAGACCACCGCTGCCCAAAACTGCTGCTCCTCCAGCAGCTCCAGGGCCCGGGCTACCAGCTGCTCCTCTGTGGCCACTGCCTCGATCTTGTCCAGGCAGACACACTGTGGGACAGCAGGTAGGGCTCAGCAGGCACGGGTGGTGCAAGGGGCCAGCCCGCCCACAGCAGGGTGACACGCACCTCCATGAATTGTGACAGCGTGCTCAGGACTGCGTCCACATCGGCGTACACCTGGTGCCAGGTGAGGCCTGGCCCCCCCGCCGGCCCTGTGAGGAATGTGGCCAGCTCTGGCAGCTTCCAGGAGGTGCCGTTTAGGAAACCATCCAGGAGCTGGGCTGTGCTCGGGGCCAGCAGCAGGTCCTGCAAAGCACCAGGATGTGGGAGGCCATGCAGCCCACCCTGCTCCAGCTGCATCCCACCCTGCTCCTGACCAGTTGCACCCCACCACACCCCATCTTGCACCCCAGAGCAACTCTGCTCCCAGTGGGAGGAGTGTGGGGTCACACACCTGGAGCACCTGCATCTCCAGACTGCTGTTGAGGAGGGTGTAGATTCGGGGTCCCAGCTCCTGCCAGGCACCCCCCAACTCCCCCAGCACCGCCAGCTCCCGGAAGGTCCGATTCACCTGTGTGAGGGAGGTGAGGCAGGTCCAGGATGAGACCCCCCCAAACCCCTCCAGGCCCCCTGCAGCCCCCACTCACCTCAGCCATGACACTGTCGGGGCCAGGCCCGGGTGGTGTATACAGGATCTTCCCCACGAAGAGGGGCTTGATCCCCCGCCAGAAGATCTGTGAGAGGGGGCTGGACTCCAGGCTGCGGAGCAGCTCCCGGCAGAAGGGACCTGGGGGTGCAGAGCCGAACCCTCACCATCAGCCCCACACCACCAGCCCTCACTGCCCCCTGCAGCCCCTGGCTGAGCCTCCCACAGCCCCCCACTCACTGGTGCTCCCCGAGGCCACGGGTCTCTGCTCTGAGCTGTTGCGGTCCAGGAAGGCTTTGACGTCATTGTCCTCGTACCAGTTGAGGGAGGGGATCCTGAGCCCCCCGCCCTCGGGGTGTCCACAGGCAATGCGTGACAGGGCTGTGAAAGCATCTGTCCTGGGGGTGCTGGTGTTGGGGGCCCTCAGCCCCGCAAGCTCCTGCCGCAGCTCGGCCAGGCTGGTCATGGAGGAGACCTGGGGAGAGTGGGATGAGGGTGGAGAGGGGCAGTGGGGGACAGGGGCACCCAGGGACACCATGGGGGTGGGTAGGGGGCAGGGGAGTGAGGGGTTTACCTCCTCCATCAGGGATGCTGCATCCCGCAGGAAGCTGCCCAAAGCTTCCACGGTGCCAGCGATTCCGCCCAACTCTGAGTTCAGCTGTTCCTACAAGGGGACACGAGAAGGAGGGTCACAGCCCCGCCGGGGAGGCCAGGGGTCTCTGCCTCGGTGCCTTCCAGCACCCGACCGCGCTGGAGGCTCACCGCCAGGAGCCGCGGGAAGTCCATCTGAGAGAGGAAGGAGCCCTCCATGGCACGGAGCTGGGAGCTGGGCAGCGCGCAGAGTCCTCGCTGCAGGCTCTGGGTGGAGTCGGCGTCGCCCCCCACCAGGAAGCCCCCCAGGACCGAGGCGTTGCAGACCAGGGCCTTCAGCGGGAGGCGAATGCTCTCCAGGGAGAACTGGAGGGAGAGGGCGGTCATGAGGCGGTCACCGCCACCGCGGGCACCGGGAGTGGGCGCCGGGAGTGGGCACCGCGCCGACACTCACGATACGGGGACTGAGCCGAGCCCCCATCAGCTCATCCACCAGCGCCGGGGGCAGAGATGTGTTGGTCCGCAGGAACCGGGAGAAGGTCTCGTTCTCTCTCAGGTATTCCCTCACCGGCAGAGCTGGGGGAGCAGGGATCAGACAAGGGGTCTCGCTCCCCCGGCACCCCCCGCCCCCGGTGCTCACCCCTCCGCTGATTCCCACTGTCCCGGAGCCGGCGCAGGGCGGGCAGGAGCCGGGCGAAGCCGCGCAGGAGCCGCTGCCCGTGGCCGCGGAGCAGGACCTGCCGCGCTTCCGTCAGGAGGCGGGAGACGCTGTGACATGGGACATGGGGTGGGCGATGAGACCCCGGCCCAGCCCCGCTCTGCCCCGCAGCTCCCCAGCCCCGCCGCTCACATGGAGCCATCGAAGTTGCCCACCACGCCGGGGGCCTCTCCCGCCGTGGGGTGCCGGAAGCAGGGGTTGTTCATGTTGCAGATGATGCCCTGCAGCCAGGGCAGGGTCCCCGCCGAGGGCAGCGCCTTGTTGGGGAAGTGGCCTGAGGGAGAGGGAGGAAGTTCAGGGGGGCAGTGCAGGATCCCCGGGACCTCACGCACACCCGAGCAGGGAGATGCCAGCCAGCCCCCACCCTGTGACCACCTCTCGTGTTTGTCCCCGCGGTGTCACCCCGAAGGGCTCCCGTACAGGGGCACGCAGAGGGGTCTTAGCTGGCTCAGGGCGTCCTGAGGGGGACACTCACACTCATGCTGCTTGAAGGGCGGGTGGGATCGCCGCACTGAGACCAAGATGAGGAAAAGGAAGAGGGGCCACAGGATCTCGATAGCCAGCTGGATCTGGGGGAGACGCAAGGTTGGTGGGGGTCCCGGTCCCCACCAGTGTCCAGGGCTCTGCCTGCCCCTGTGCCAGGAACCAGCGGCTCTGGGTAGCCCCACCCCAATCGCCCACTCACCCGCTGCCGCCGGCGGTAGGTGAAGTTCTTCCAGAGCAGCAGCCCCAGCTGGGTGCCCACGGCCATCACGGGGGTCGCGGGCCCTGCGCCCTGCTCGGCTCCGGCTGCGGGTGAGAGCAGGGGGGCAGCCCCAAGCTGAGGGCGACGGCTGGGCTCTTACTTCCTTCTGGTTCGGGGCTTATCACACGCCGGGCACAGTGCCGGGCACAGGGCTGAGCTCCGGGGCCGGCAGGAGCCGGACGGCATTCCTGCAGCAAAGCTTCTTTCCGGAGCTAAAGGCTCAAATCACATTCTTTCCTAAACCAAAAGCACCTGAATTGGGCACGAGCTCTGTCCAGGAGCCAGGAGCACGATTCACAGCCCACGCCGGGCACAGGGAGCAGCCGGGCACCCCAGGACTAGCTCCAAGCCCCGGCGAGCTGGGCAGCCCGGAGGAGGCTGAGACCTGCCCGTGCCTCAGTTTCCCCACGAGAGGGATGTGGGTGGGGCTCTCACCAGCCCAGGAGCGGAATGGCTCCGGTGCAGCGGGCTCGAGACGCGAGCTCCGACACCTGGATCCCGCTGGTAGCAGCCGCGTCTCTACCAGTTCCTGGGAATTCACCCACCCCTGGAGCGGGGCCAGCAGCTCCAGGGCCCGGCAGCAAAGCTCTGCCAAGGCAGCTCAGGGACGAGCCCGGTGGCGGCGGCGGCACGACCCAACCCGCAGCATTCCGCCCGGTGCACTCACCCGCGCCCCGGGAGAACCGAGCTCCGGGGCGGCTCCCCGGTCACCGCGAGCCTGGGCCACCACCACCCCCCACTCGCCCCTCGTTTGTCCCCGGGGCCGGGGGAGCCGCGCACTCACCCGCCGCCCCGCGCTCGCCGCCACCCGCCCTCGCCCGGGGCTAAGCCGGGTCCCGGGCGCAGCCGGGATAAGCGGGCACGGGGCAGCGGGATTAGGATCCCGGCTGGGAAATCCGCCTAATCGGCCTGCGGGGCCGGACACGAGTGGGTCCGGGGGCAAGATTCCTCCAGGGATGCACCGGGGTCAGATGGGGTGACACGGAGAGAAAGAAGTAGCTGCCGGGGTGGGGGTGCACGGGGAGACAGAGGTGTCAGAGTGTCCCCATCCGCTGGGACCGGAGGGTGCTGCGGAACTGCCGGTCCGGGGGAGCCCCAGCCCCGCGGGGGCGGCGGCTCTTTTCGGGACAAAACAACGACAGAACCCCTGGATCCTCCCGGGGGACTCGCGTGGGAATCTGCTCACTCATCTCACGAGGGCAAACACGCCGCATCGCTGCAACCGGGAGCTCGGTGGACCTCGCGACCCCGGCAACCGCCGGACCGGCAGCTCCCGGCGCCCTCCAGCCTCGCGTCCCCCAACCCGGTTCGGCCGCACGGAGCCTCCCCGCTCTGGGCGGGGTGCAGAGTCACCGGGGGGCGGACGGGCCGGGAAGATGTGGGGACAGCCCGGGGGAGACACGTACAATCCAGGGGGCCATGGGGACAGCTCGAAGGGACGATGAGGGGACATGGGGACAGCTCGAGGTTACGATGGGGACAGGGGGATGGGGACNCACCCTTGGGAGCGCCACGGGGCAGCGCGGGTCTCCGAAACGCAGCATTTCGCCCAAAAAGGTGGATGCCTTCCCGGACGGGCACGTCCCGTCCTGTCCCGTTGGCACCGTTAATCACTCATCTATCAACCGCACATCCATTAGCCCCGCAGCCCGTTGCCGGCTCCCGCTCCTCCCCCTGGGACACGCAGCATCCCGCCCCACCACCCCGGCACTCCGGGGGTCTCACCCAGGTCTGCAGCAGCTCGCAGCCCCCCAGGCACGGAGGGACCCGCCCGAGCCCTGACAAGGCACCTGCAGCAGAGACCAGCTCCTGTTTATGTTGAAAGGTTGGGTTTTTTTTAAATAAAAGGTTTCAGTCAGAGAGCATCTGCATTAAAAACCGCACGGGAGGGGAGACATCGATGGGCACCGTCTGCACTCGGACACCGCCCCGGCGCAGGATGCGGCCGTCGGAGTCAGCCTTGGCTCCAGCCTGGGCGATCAGATTGCTGCAGTGCTGGGTGTGCCAGGTGTGCCGGCTCCCGGCCCAGCCCTGCGGCCATCACCGTGGCCTTGAAAACTTGGTCCCTACGAGTTCTGCAAAAAGGGCATTTCCAGCACCTGGAGATCACACCAGAGCGCAAACCTGTGCACGCACACACATTCAACTCACAAACACACACTCACAATCCCGAGGCCACGCAGTCTCTCCCAGATGTGCTCCCCCCGTGTCCCACTGACCCCAGCCCCTCTCCTCCACAGGGCTGAGGAGGGTCCTGCCAGCACCGGGAGGAGCAGCAGCACCAGGGGAGGCATGGGCGGCCACTCCCACTCCTTGCTGACGGATCCGGGGGCGTCACAGGGGTGTGTGGTGGGCGCTGGGTGTGTGAGAGGTGACACTGTCCACTCCCAGGTGCTGGAGCATCTGCCACTTTCCTGCTGCCCCAGGGTCTTGGGGCTCCTGGGGGAACCGGCTGGGCTCCTCTCTAGAAACGGGGTCTTTATTTCCTTGCTCAGAAAAATAGATCCATTTCCAAAGTTAAAAAAGAGTTTAAAAAGAGGGAATGATGAAAGTGGAGGCTGGAATGTGGCTGGCAGCGGGGCTGTACATGAGATGGTGCAGATGGGGCTGAGCTGTCCTGCTCAGTAGCTTTCCTCCTCCTCACGGTAGTAGTGGTACCCGGGGGGGTCCCCGCTCTGGTCACCGGCGGCGTTGGCCACCTCGCCCTGGCTGCCCTGTGGGCAGTACTTGGGGTCGTAGATCTGGCGGCCGAGGCCGAAGACCTGCCCGCTCTGGTTGGCGCCCTGGTTGGAGCCCATCTGCAGCGACATGGAGGAGTTGTCACACTTCTCTGTCCCCATCTTGGCATCATAGATGTGCCTCCTGGTGCCGGGAGCCGTCATGCCCACCTGGAAGGAAGGACAGGATAGAGCAGGGCTCAGCTGTGGTCCCCCCCATCCCTCCCCAGCCCGGCGTGGGGGCTCACCTGGCTGGCACACTTGTTGGTGCCCATCTGGAGGCTGATGGTGGAGTGGTCCATGGGTGGCAGGATCTGATTTTTGGGGTCGTAGAGGTGCCTCCGGGTGCCATAGGCCGTCATGCCGGACTGGCTGGCACACTTGTTCGTGCCCATCTGACAAAGGGGTCCAGTGAGGAGCGTGTGCTGCTCCACACATGCCTCTTCTCCCCCTGTCCCTGTCCCCCCCCAGCCTGGGGAGCACAGCCAGTGCTCCCTGACCCACCCCAGGCTCACAGCCACTGTGTGCTGGACACAGAGCCATGACGGTCCCAGATCCCAAGGATGCTTGAGGCACCTCATGCCTCACGTCCCTCCAGCAGCGCTTGGAGCTGCGACAGTGCTGAGAATTTGGGTACCCTTTGTCCAGCCCCCCACCTCTGGAACCCTGTGGGGCAGCCCACCTGCAGCCCGATCACACACTGTCCAGCCTTCATCTTGGCCTCGTCAAAATTCCTCTGCTGCTTCTCCGAGTACTTCACGCCGATGTCCACTCCGCTCTGCAGCCCCTTCGTCTTGGCCTGCCAGGAGGGGCCGTGAGGAAGGACAGGGCTCCCAGGCCCCCCACCCTCTCCCTGGGCAGGGGGAGCCATGGGGTCCCACAGGCACCATCCCAATCTGGGGGTCCCCACGCGGCTGCAGCCCCTCCCAAGCTGCTCATCCCCCCGTGCTCACCATTCCCGCCAGTGCCAGCAGCGACACCTGCACCTGCGTCAGGTTCCCGCTCTCAAAAAGGTCGTTGGCTTCAAAGAGGTCCACGGGGTTCATGCCGTAGCTGGCCATGGCCTTGATGAAGTTGGAGAGGTTCTCGAGCTGCAGAGAGGTAGAGGGGTGAGCACTGGAGGGTGACGGCAGACGGACAGCAGGTGGGTGGCAGCAGAGCTGCACCTACCTGGTGCCAGTTCTGAGCCGAGCGGTTGATCTTCCTCACCGAGTTGGGCTGCAGCTTGTTCATGAGCCTGGAGGGAGGCAGAGGAACATGAGGCTGTGGCAGGAGGAAACCTCAAGGGGCTGCAGGGCATAGGCTCCTTTTGGGAAGGTGCAGCCCAGGCCTCCCCCATGTGAGGCAGATTTCCCCCCTCCAGGTCCCTGTTTGTCCTCAGGGCTCTCCCAAGACATAGAAGCCTTGGGGGTGACTCTGGCAGGTCACACCAGCATGGATCCAGCCCACTCTTCCCCCCACAAGGGCTGGTGGGGGTCCCCTGGAGGGTTGGTGTCCCCAATCTCCACCCAGCTGGAGCAGGGGCCGGAGGCCACGCTCAGCATCGCCCCAGGACTCACTCGCAGAGGATCACCCCGTCCTTCAGCCCCTTCTGGAAGTCAGGTCCAATCTGTTTTCCTGTGACGCTCTCGATCCACGTCCGCAGCTCGGCCTCCTTCTGTGGGTCATACTTCTGGGCGAGCTGGGGGGGCAGTGGGGGGACAGCTCAGGCAGGGCCCCAGCGTGCACCCCAAACCCCTCATGGGGACACTTCCCCCCTCCCTGGGATGAGAACGGGGACAGGAGTACGAGGATGATGCTGCCAGCAGACGCAGCAGCTTCTGAACCACTCCAAAAGTACGAGAAGGAGCTGCCCATGGAGCTAGGGGGAAGTGCCACCCCTGGATCTGTCCCTCCCTGTCCCCTGGAGCCCGTGGGAGCCCAGCTCGGAGCACCGGGGGTCCTGGCCACGAGATGCTCTCCTTTTCCCTTCCGGCGAGGCCCAACCTCCGCCACAGATTCCTCGGTCACCGCGGCTATGCCAGGAATGTGGACGCCTCCTCCCAAATGGAGACCAGCTGCCAGGGCCGGCAGCATCTCCAGCAGCACGGTCTCGGCCCCAGCCCGCAAGGGAAGGGAAAGGCCTCCTGGCCTGGGGAAGGAAGAGCCTGGAAACCCTGAGTGCTGTCCTGCCCCAGCCCAGACCCCCTGATGCTCAGCTGGCACCTGGGGGTGGCCCCAGGACAGCCACCAACGTGTCGCCCATCCTGTCCCTTCCAGGTCCCGTTATGTGCTGGGGCCAGGAGTACCCAGGGATCCTGGGCACAGGGAGACACTGGGATGGGCACATTCCAGCTCTGCTGTGGTAGGGAGACACTCCAGCCCCAAATGGAAGCTCGACCGATGCAGGACACTGGATCACCCTCATGACACCACGAGTGTCCTGCCCGGGGGATTCTACAGTCCCACCAGCCGATTTTCTGGAGCGTGAGCAGCTGAAGCCAGTTCCTCTTCCCTCCACACAGCCAGCCCGAGGGTTTCCCAGGGCATGGGGGGTGCACAGTGGACCAGCCCCAGAGAGACCCCTCCACAGCCCAGTCTGCAAGGGCTTGCACAGACTGGGAGCATGCCACTGGTTTAACTGGTTCCCAGTCGGTGATGTCACCTCCATCAGAAACACCGGGGCAGTCGGACTGGCTCATGTCTTGCTGAATCAACACGAAGCACCAAGAGCACGCGGCGGCGAGGCCCCGGCGCGTGTCACCCGCTCAGCCGGGGCAGCCCAGCCCCAGGCAGGCCGGGGCCCGTCCGCTCCGTTACGAAATGCAAATCCCCAGCGCGGCCAGGTAAGGAGCGCCCGGCCATGGCCACCACATCCCGATGCCACGACCATGGCAGCCACGTGCCCGTCACCACTTGTCCCTTCTCCTGCCTGCCCAGGCTCCGTCCAGGTGTCCCCAGGCAGAACACACTCAAACCACCGGCCATCTGCCCCGGGGTGACCACAGCTCAACCTCTGCTCGCCTGGGGCCAGACACAGCCACCAACCACCCGGTGTCCCTGCTGTGCCCCCCTGCCCGGCAGGACCCCCGTGCGCTGTCGAGGGGGCAGGAGGGTGCTGAACAGCTGCCTGCACCCCGCGGCACCCGGCTCCCTCCTACGGGTGCACACAGCTCAGCCAGAGGCTCCTATCCCTCTCTCCCCTTCCGGCCCCGCGGCACTTCGGCGGGAGAGTTACCGGGGCCAAAAGCCACATCCCCAGAGAGGACCGCGGGGACGCTGCCGGGTCGGAGCATCCCGCAGAGCGATGAGGAGGTGCGGGGAAACAGAAAGCGGAGAAGCTTCGTGGAGCTGGTCCGGAGCCGCGGAGGACCGAGGCCATCGCCCCCAGCCCCGGGTGTGACGGGAACGGTGCCCCGCGGTTTGCCAGGGGCAGAGCCATAGCGGCCACCGAACGGGAGACACCCAGCCTCGGCACCCCAAAACACCTCCCTGGGACCCTCTAGGCAGGTTTAGGGCACTGCGAGACTGGGAACCCAGCTTCGGCACCCCCACCCCTCAGAGACCTCGGTACATTGGGTCCTTCAGTTCCGCATCCTCCCGGGAAGCCCCGGACTTCCATCTTCCCGGAATCCCCCAACTTCTCCACTTTCAGCCGGCTCTGCATGCCTGGGGCATACCGGAAACCCCCCGGCGCTCCAGAACGCGGGATGCAACCGGGACGCCCCGGCAGTACCGGGATGTCCGCCTCTCCCGGACGTCCAGGAGCACCGGCAGCCACAGCGCCCGGTGGCCCCGGTATCCCCCAGCCCCCGCTTCGCCCCCGTCCGGCGGTCCCGGTACCGCCCGGTCGCCGCCGCGGCTCACCCGGTTCTTGACTTCGGCGGAGAGGCCGTAGGACGGGCCCTTGTTGAACTGGGAGCTGCTCATGGCGGGGAACGGAGCCGGCACCGGAGCGGGGAGCGGGCAACGGGGCCGGCACCGGAGCGGGCTCGGGCGGGACGGGGGCGGGGTCGGGTCCGGCCCCCCCCGCGTTGATTGGACGGGGCGAAATAAGGGCACGAATGTCCAAATAAGGGCACGAGCGGCCGGAGCGAGGGGATGGTCCCGAACCCCGACACTCGGACCCGGGGAGCACCGGGAGGCACCGAGAGGCACCGGCAGCCCGGGGGAGCCCGGGGCCGGGACTGGAGCCGTCCCGGGCACACGGGCACACGCACACAGACACACGGGCACACGCGTGTGCATCCCTGAACACAGGTGTGGGCACCCCGACCCACGGGCACGCGTTGTGCGCACACACACACACGCGCAACGGCGACCCACGGGCGCTACCCTACACACGCACTCCCACATTCACTCACTCACTCATTCACTCACTCACTCACATTCATTCACTCACTCACTCACTCACTCACTCACTCACACACATTCACTCACTCACTCACTCACTCACTCACACCTGCCCGCGCGCACCCACGGTCACGCACACACGCAGGACACGCGTACGCGTTCCCTCGTCCCCGCACCTCACGGACCTTCCACCCATCCCCGACGCCGTCCCTCTCCCCTTGCCCCGCACCCCGCCGTGCCCGTATCCCCACGGGGCCGGGATAAGATCCACGCGAGACGGCCCGGCCCGGCCCGGCCCGGCCCCGCGGGGAGGTTCCGGGACGAAGCGGGGGGGACACCATCACCCCTCGACCACCCCCGAGGCCGGCAGCCGACCCGAGCAGCCCGTGGGCAGTGCCCGGGGGTCCCTAAGCAGCACCCGGAGGGCCCGGCCCGGCCCTCACCAGGGGTTTATCCGAGGTCGCCCGGATATTCCCGTTGTGAGGTCGCGATGCCCCGTGGGCGGGAGAGTCACGGGTGGGACTGTGGGTGGGCAAAGGCTGGTGGGGACAGGGGGCAGGGCAGTGACCCCAGCGGGCCGGTCCCGGCACCGCCACCGAGCCCACAGAAGAGCAGAGCCGGGAGCATCCCGCGAGTGGGAGTCCAGAGCCCCCCACTTCCACTCACCCCCACGCCTGGGGCCTCCAGAGGGATGGGACTTGTCCTCCCTGGACAGATGGACACCCCTTAACAGGGTGAACTCCGCAAAGGGCGGGGGTTCCACGGAGGCCAGCACCGGTCCAACAAACTGGGGCTCAGCCCCCCACCCCTCTGTAAGCCCTGAGCTGCGGCACTGAAACCCCCTCAAATACCCCCGGGAGTGCCGGGCTCCCGCTGCTCGCTGTGACCCCGCGGGGCAGCCAGGGTGCCCCCGGCCCCGGCCTCGCGCCTGGGTGCGCGGTCGCGGCTTTTCCTGTTTCAGGTCGGGCTGCGAAGGCGATGAGGAAACGAGGCGGCGTCACACGCGCCCTCCTGACACTGCGCCCCGCGAATGTGACCGGCGCCGTGAGGAACCGGCACGGCGGCCGGCCCGAGCGAGGGGCTGAGGGCAGCGGCTCGGCCCCCCGGGAACAATGTTCTCCCGGAAGAAGCGGGAGCTGATAAAAACCCCTTCCATCTCCAAGAAGAGCCGGGCGGGAAGCCCCGTCCCACAGACCCTGCCGGTGAGTTTCCCCCCCGTATCCCCCGGGCACGGTGGGGGTTGTAGGGGCAACAGCACCCACGGAACTGCTGGGGAGAGCCACAGGGTGGCAATGGGGCCCTGGATACGTCCAGGAGGTCTCTGAAGAGGAGGGAAACGAGAAAGAACCCTACTCAAAGGGCTGGGGGGGGAGAATTTTGCCCCAGATGAAGGGGACGGAGCAGCCGCCGAGGGAGGCGGGGAGGCAGGAAGGGACAGGGAGGAAATAGGGGGGCTGTGGCCGAGGGTTTGGGGAGGGCAGAGAGACTCAAAAACCTCCCTGGGGACCGGGATGGGAGCGGGGCGACGGCAGGCTCGGCCAGTCCCGGTGCCTCGGCTCTGCCAGATATTTATTTATTGACGTGTGGACCCCCCCGCGGCCGGAGGGGCCAGGAGGAAACGCTACCGGCCGGGGCTCCCCGGCGCACCCCGCACTGCCCGCCCCGCGCCTGCGCCCCACTCCCGGTGCGTGGGGCGAGACCGGGCTGGCACGATGCGCCCGACGGCGACGCGGAGCCCACCGGCGGCTCCTTAGCAGGGGTCAGCCGTCCCCATCCCCGTCCCGACTCCCCGGGAGAGGGGCCTATGGGTGGCGGCCAGCGGGATGCNCCACCCGCCCCAGCGCTCCCTGGACTCGCTGCCCCGCACGCCCGCCGTGAGGCTGACGGTACGGCCGGGGGCACCCCGGGGCGCCGGAGGGAGGGACGGGGGGCGCCGGGGCCGCTGCACCCCGG
Source organism: Melanocharis versteri (assembly GCA_013397845.1). Taxonomy (NCBI): domain Eukaryota; kingdom Metazoa; phylum Chordata; class Aves; order Passeriformes; family Melanocharitidae; genus Melanocharis; species Melanocharis versteri. The sequence continues at coordinate 279,173 of VZTG01000026.1, forward strand.
GAGGACCGACATAGGGCTGGGGTGGCCCCAGGCGTTGTGGGGTGGGGGCCTTTGTGCCCCCTTGCAGCCCCGTGGTGGTCTGGCTCCCCGTGGGGCTGGGCTCCCCCGTTCGCCCTCGCCCGCGGAAGCCTCGTGCTCTCGGCGCTCCGTGTCTGCCCCGCCGGTGCCAAAACCACTTCCGGCAGCGCCGGGCCAGGGATGCTCAGACCCCGCGCGTTCGTGTCACACCGCGTGCCGGGGGTCACTGGTGGGAGCTGCTGGGGGGGCCAGAGGGGCTGCAGGGTGCCCTCCCCATGCCCAAGGACTCTCGCTGGACGCGTGGCCCTCAAGCCATGCACAGCCTTAGACAGTGCCGGTACCAGCCCTTCCCTCAGTGCGATTTTACCCCTAAAAATTTGGGGCTTCCTCCATCTGTAAAACACCTGCGAAGCCCCCAACAACAACCTGGGAGGTGCCCCTGCCTCTGCCTCCTCCCCTATGATGGGAGCAGCTGAAAAAGAGGAAGAGATGTGCGGGCCGGATCCTGCTGCCGTTTGGCTGTGTTGGGGTCCCCAGCCCCCTGGGATGGGCAGCTCCATCACGGTGGGTGCTGGGGTGGACAGGCTGTGTCACCCACACCGTCACTGTGTGCCCCCCATGACAAACACGGACCCAGAGGGGCTGACAGGGACTGGAGGGAGCAGCCGGGCAAATGCCCAGACCCTGCCCACTCTCCCAAGATGGTCCCCGAAGGTGATCCCTTCCTGGGGAAACTGAGGCACGACACGGCTGCAGGGTCTGGCACCAGCCCCCCCGAGGCAACAACCTGTTCCCCAGGATGGTGGTGCGGGCAGTCCTGGGGTGCTTCCCTCTCGGGGGTCCCCACCATGCTGTCTGTGCCCTCACACTCATCCTTGCTCTCCAGGACCTCTCCCGCAAGGATTGCCTGGAGGCCCCGGGCTCCAGCGTGGGGGAGCTGCCCCCGGCCGGTGCCAAGCTCAGCAGCAGCCCCAGCGCCGTGGGCACCCTGAAGCGCCCCACCAGCCTGAGCCGCCATGCCAGCGCCGCCGGCCTCCCCCTGCCCGCGGCCCCCCGCGCCGTGCCCAAGGGCCACAAGACCCCCACGTCCTACAGCCCCATGGAGGGCGGGGAGGGTCCCTTCATCGACCCCGAGGACATCTCCCAGCTGCTGGCGGACGTCGCCCGCTTTGCCGATGCCCTGGAGAAGCTGCGGGATGTGGTGCTGCGCGATGGTGAGTGCCCACCCCGTGCCAAACAGCTGCATCACAGCACCCTGGGACGGACCCACGCGTGGGTGGGGGGTCTCTGCCTGGGCCAGAGGACACCGGGACCCCCGGGGGGCTGTGCAGCCGCAGTCAGAGGTGGTGGGTGAGTGGTGGGTGGCTGCTGGAGCTCGGAGCCAGGATAACGCGGCTTCCTGCCGCGAGCTATTTTCATCCGCCCGTTTTCCTGTTTACAGCGCGGCGGTGCCAGCCGCCTGCCAGGGCCCCCCGAACCCCGCGGGGTGCCGGGCATAGCCCCCCAGCCCACCAGGGCAGCCGGCAGGATGGGACTGGGTGTTCTGCAGGCTCACGAGCAGCTCTCCTTGCCCGAGGGGACACGGGGAATGCATCGATCCCGTGGTCCGGGGGCATGTGACACCATGTTGTCAGTCCTGGTTTTGCAGAAACCCCTTCCTAGCCCTGAGCTGGGGGCTGGGATGGGGAGGGGGCTTTGCCTGGCCAGGCAGTGGGTGCTGATCCCCTATTCCAGCACTTTCCTGAGGGTGGTTCCTCACTTCCTAACCAGGCTGTCAGTCCCCAGCCCTAACCCTGCACCGGGGGGTCCTGGCCAGACCCCTGGGCTGGCAACTGGAGCCCACAGAGGGGAGGGACACGGGGGGGACCTGTGGGATGCAGCAAGCCTGGCTGGACCAGTCACATCTCTGCCGGCTGGGAGCGTCCATCCGGCAGGAGGGAGGGAAGGAAATGGAGGAAATTCCCAAACTGCTTTCAAGGGAAAAAGTTACTACGGAGGAAAAAATGCCTCAAAGGTCAGGCTGCCCCCCGGCCAACACCAGGCTGGGCAGGAGACACACAGCCGTGGCTGTGGGGAGGTGCTGGACAAGGAGGATGTGGCCATGCCAGTCCTGGGAAGCCCCGAGGCCAGGGGGATTTGCTGCGTGGTCTGAGAGATGGTAGATCCCTGCCTGGGGCATGGCTGGGAGGTAAACAGGGCAGGGACACAGGACAGGGATGCAGAGCAGAGACACGGGACAGGGACACAGGGCAGGGACATGGGACAGGAATGCTGCATCTCAGCCCCCCTCTCTTGCAGACCCCAAGGAGCCCCAGCGGCCGCTGGCCCACGAGTGCCTGGGTGAAACCCTGCGCATCCTGCGCCAGGTCATCAGCAAGTACCCTCTGCTCAACACCCTGGAGACCCTGACGGCCACCGGGACCCTCATCTCCAAAGTCAAGGGTGAGACAGTGGGGCTGGGAGCTCTGTCCTGCTCCCCTCCTGCCCCACGGTGGAATGGGGGAGGATTGGGGAGCCCATGGAGGGGCTGCTGGGAGTGGAGCTGCCCCATGGACCGGCGGAGAGGGTGAAAGCATCATCTGCCTCTTGCTGTGGTTCAGCTTTAAGGATGATGTAGTGTCAGATATGACAGATCCTGCCTGGGGGTTTCCAGGCACAGCCGCAGGAAAAACACTGAAATAACCAGATCCTGCTCCTGGCAGCCTCTCGTGTTTATGGAGCGGGGTCTGGGAGGTCAGATCTCAGCTGGGCACCACCTCCCGCCGCTGTCACCCACGAGGAGGGGGTGGCTGCACCTACCACAGACACAGCACAACTTTCTGAGTCACCCGCGGCTTCCTGGACACCCAACAGCAACCGCAGGGGACAGGATGGCAGGAGGGCTGCCATGAGGCTGGTCCCACACGGGGATGGGAAGGAGTGGGCTTGGAGCAGACCCCAGCCCTACTCCGAGGAGCTGACCCGCAGTCTGCCCAGGAGCCCTGGCCGCTGGTGTCCCGTGGTGTGGGAGCCTGCCAAGCGCTGTTGGCCTCGGTTCCTGCTGCTGGTGTTGGTTCCTCTTTTGGCTGCGGGCAAGAGCCCTCCTGGAGGAGTTCATCCTGCTTGGAGAGGGGTCTGGAGGAACCATGAGGCAGGGCAGGCGGTGGCACAGGTCCAGTAGCACTTTTCCAGCAGCCCTGAGTAACGGGAATAAACAGAAACACGAGCCAAGGGATGCTGTCAGGCATGTCAGTCCTGGGAGGAAGGAGGGGGAAACTGCTGCACTGGAAAAATCCATCATCCATAGGGATGATCCTTCCTGCTGCTCCCTTGATTCACCCCAGCCCCAAAGCCCCTCCTTATACCAGCACGAGCTGGCAGGTCTTTCTTCTGAGACAGGGACAGCTGCTTGTGGCAGCAGGGCTCCCACATTTCCTCGTCTCCAGGTTTCCACTATGAATCCAACAATGAGGCGGACAAGCGGGAGTTCGAGAAGGCCGTGGAGACCATCGCCGTGTCCTTCAGCAGCACGTAAGGGAGTTTGGGCAGCCATCCCCTGGAGACAGCCCGTGTCACTGTGCCTGTGCTGAGCCCAGCCGTGCTCCTCTCCCCGCAGGGTGTCCGAGTTCCTCATGGGGGAGGTGGACAGCAGCACCATCCTCTCCATCCCACCCAGTGACCAGAACCAGGTGAGTGATGCCCGGATACCTGGATGTTCCCACCACGTGGGGCTCGGGATCACACAGGGCTCTGGCTGCTCCCCTCAGCTCTGGTGGGAGCCCAGAGCAGGGTGTTGCTGCAGTGACAGTCCCGTCAGCTCCTGGGCACAGCCTGGGCACAGCTGACTTCCAGCAGTGGCCAAAAGGCTCCAGCAGCTCCGGCTTCCATCCGTCTGCCAGCCGCTCCAGCTGCTCCCCATCCTCTTGGCTGACCAGTCCCTCTTCTTTCCCAATTCCCAAAGAGTATGGAGAGCCTCTACGGGGGAATTCCTGGGACTGGAGGAGACGGTGTGTCCTCAGGCATGGACAGCTACGACGCAGGTCAGCAGGATGAATCTGGGTGCAGGGCTTGGGGTCTGTGCAGGAACCAGCACCTTCCCCATCATTGCAGCCATCCTGAGCTGCACGTGACTTGTCAGCTGGGAAAAGCAGCAGAGCTGGTGGCACCGGGGCTGGCACGGAGCTGGGGGGGTTTGCACTGGAAGCTCAGGGAGTGTCCATCCCACCACAGCCCATCCTCCGGCCGAGGAGGTGGACGTGATGCTGCAGCGCTGTGAGGGGGGCGTGGACGCTGCCCTCCAGTACGCCAAAACCATCTCCAAGTACATGAAGGACCTGATCGGATACCTGGAGAAAAGGACTGGACTGGGTGAGTGGGGGGACAGCAGGTGGGTGCCTTCTGGAGCAGGGCTGAGCCACAGGACAGGTCAAGGTCCCTCCTGGGGGAGGCTAAGGCTGTCAGGGCAGTAGGAACCTCGCTGCTCAAGTTCTTGATTTATTTTTCAAAAGGAGATTGGGTTCCACCGGGGAAATCCTGGTGTCTCATGTTTCACTTTCAACCTTTTCTTTCCAGAGGCGGATTTTGCCAAAGGGCTCCAGAAGATGGCAAACAGCTGCAAGCAAACCATCAGTCAGGAGGTAAGTCCCCAAGTCCCTGAATCCCCCAGGGCCAGGCTGGATTGGGAGCCAGGAGCCCTGGAAAGCCCATTCCATGTGCCCCAGCTTGGGAGAACATGGGGGCAGCTCTCCAGAGCTCTGCCTGGAGAAATTCAGGATGGGGCTTTTACCAGCAGTCACCAGCCTCACCTTGCCTCTGGCTCTTCCTCTTTGAAGGACGCATCTCCTTGGGCTCATGCTGGGTGCTGGGGCTCAGGGAGATGTGTTTTCCCTCTCCCCAGACCAACATGCCTTTCCTGTCCATCTACCTGCTGGCCCTGGAGCAGGACATGGAGCACGGGACCTCGGTTCTGCAGGCAGCCACCACCCTGCAGCAGCAAACCTTCCTCCAGGTGAGGGGACAAAAGGTTCTTCCAGGGCTGGAGGTCCTGGTGTTGCAGAGGTGGCTCTTCCTTATCTCAGTCCAGAGGGAACCTGCATCCAGCACTTTCCAGGCTGTGGATTTTCATCCCTGGCATGAACCAGTGCCTGTGACTTGTCCCGAGAGTGATAGTGACCACCACAGGGCACTTCTCCTTGAAAAGTCTTGGCGAGGGCAGAGCAGGAGTGCTCAGCTCAGGGCATCACGGGGCTGTTCCTCCCTCCCTCCCCATGCAGCCGCTGATGGTGAGACGCCTGGAACACGAGAAACGCAGGAAGGAGATCAAGGAGCAGTGGCACCGGGCGCAGAGGAAACTGGTGAGTGACTGGGTTTGTGTTCCCAATCCAAGCCTGGAGCAACCCGTGACACATCCTCCTCTGAGGACGCTGGGCACCCTGCCCCTCTCCAGCAGTGCTGGGTGCCTCTGCTGTGCCGGGGGACCCCGGCAGGAGCTGGTGACTCCTCGCTGGGCTCCATCCTCACCCTGGCTCTCCCTGGCAGCAAGAGGCAGAGGGGAACCTGCGCAAGGCCAAGCAGACCTACATGCAGCGCAGCGAGGAGCACGACAAGGCCAAGTACATGGCAGTGAAAGCAGAGGAGGAGCAGCAAAACACGACCAGCAGCATCACCACCAAAGCCCTGGACAAGAAGAGACGGCTGGAAGAGGAAGCCAAGAACAAGGTAGGAGGGTGACAGCTCTGGAGGGGCCTCCTCGCTCCTGCTGTCCCCTGAACCCCGTGGAGTGAACTGAGCCCCCCCAGATCCTTAGGAATGCCCTGACAAACAGAGTCCAAAGGGTGACTGTTCTTATTCTCCTCACCTCTGAGCTGTTCCCATCCCTTGCTCTCCCAACTCCCAGGCAGAAGAGGCCATGGCCACGTATCGCACCTGTGTGGCCGATGCAAACACGCAGAAGCAGGAGCTGGAGGACACCAAGGTGAACTCCCTGCGGCAGATCCACGAGGTGATCAAACAGACTGACCAGGTCATCAAGTCGGTGAGTGGGGCTGGGTTGGGGTGTCCCCAGGGCAGGAGGTGGCTGTGCCCTGCTCTGGAGGGCTCAGAGCTGCCTCCCAGCAGAGCTGGCTGAGCTGCCCCTATTCCAGAGGCCGTTTGGGTGGATGCAGAGCTCCCCTCTCCCTCGTGCTCAGAAAAGCTCCGCTTTGTGCTCCTGATTTCCCACCTAACCTGGAGCTCCTCACGTGCCGGCCCACCAAGCTCACATCTGTCCCTCTCCCCGTCGCTTTTAGGCCACCATCTCCTTCTACCAGCTCATGCACATGCAGACGGCGCCGCTGCCTGTGAACTTCCAGACGCTGTGCGAGAGCAGCAAGCTGTACGACCCGGGCCAGCAGTACGCGTCCCACGTCCGGCAGCTGCAGCGCGGCGACGAGCCCGACGTCCAGTACGACTTCGAGCCCTACGTGTCCCACAACGCCTGGTAAGGGAGGAGAGGGCTCATTCCTGGGTAATGCTCCAGTTCAGGCGTGTTCCCTTCCTTATCTACTGCCACCCACGCTGTCCTGCAGGAGGCAAGGTGCTTTCAGCATTCCTGAAGGCAGCTCCTGCTGGGAACGCTGGGGCTGGACCAGCTGGGAATTGCCTTCTTGTCCTTCAATGGATGAGACAGGCTGAGTATTTAAGAGATTGTGATTCCCAAGACTGGTGGATGGCAGCCATGGATAAGGTTTCCAAGTGTCCTTCCTTCCCATCCACATTCCCTTTTCCCCTCCAGGTCTCCCTTTACTCGGCCACGGAAGGGCAGCTTCAATGCCAGCGAGTTCTCCACGAGTGCCGAGGGGGCCGGGGCCAGCTCGGAGGGAGCAGCAGGAGCCAAGGAGTCGCCGAGTGGGGCCGGAGCGGCCGAGCGGAGAGGTGAGCCTGGAGCCCCAAAATTCTCCATCACGTGCCCCTTGTTCTGCCAAGGCAGGAGCAGAGTGGGACCCCCAGGGTACTGGGGGCTTTGCTGGCAGCAGCAGGACAGGCTGGGAGCCTCCCAAACTGGATTTCCTGAAGGACCCTCAATCAGATCTGTGGCATTTTGCTCCCTAACAAACCGTTGTCCGTCTTCCCATGTCCCCTTTCCTTGCTGGGTGTCACTGGAGGCACCAAACCCCACCAGCGGCTTCCACCAGTCATCCCAGTTTCTCCCAGCACCCAGGCTGTTCTCCAGCCATTCCCTCTGGAACAGACAGCAATCCTAACAGACTGTGTGTTCTCTCTGCAGGTGGGAGGGGACACCAGGTCACCAAATCCTGGCCAACCTCTGTCGCTGATGCTGACAGCAGCCTGGATTCCAATGCAGGTAGATATGGGAACAGCCCAGGAGCCCCTCCCAGCACAGCCAGTCTAAACCCAGAGCTTCCCAGTTAGGCAGGACCATCCCCTGTTTTACCTGCCTTGTGAGAACACTGTTATAAATGACTGTGCTGATCCCTGTGTCCAGTGGGATAGGGTGGGATTTGATGGGATGGGGTGAGCTCTCAGAAGAGAAGCAGCTTTGCAGGTGATTCACTGGTCTCTGGGTTTTCCTTGGACAGGTGAATTCAGCCACAAGCTCCAGCGGCTGTCATCCAACGGCACCGAGTCCTCCAGTGAGGAGCTGGGGGAGAAGGATGGGACCTCCACTCCCTTTGAGCAGAGTAGGTGATGGGGTGGGAGGTGACAGTGCTGCTGCCACACCCCCCACCACAGCAGAGCTCCCTGCGGGCTGCTTTTCCCAAAATCAATATTTCTGGAGGCAAACCTGACAGCTGCTAGAGATTCCTGATGGTGTCCCCAGCAGCGCTGCCTTTCCTGAGAGATGAGCCCTGCTCAGACCGGTGACAGTGACAGTCCTGCTCGTGCTGTGCCTGACCTCACATTTCCTTTTCCATAGGCATCAACGGGATCACCCCGGAGCTGGCAGCTCCCACGGGGCCCTTCCGGAATGTTGGCTTGTCCAAGGCTGCCCAGACCCATCGGCTGAGGAAGCTCCGTGCCCCTTCCAAGTGTCGGGAGTGCAACAGCTACGTGTACTTCCAGGGAGCCGAGTGCGAGGAGGTGAGCTGGGAGAACTGGGGGTGGAACCCAGCTCTGACCGTGGTCAGGAGGACATTTCTCCTGTGGGGAGGATTCCAGGTGGAAAACGGTGCTTTCCCTTGGTGCTGCAGCATCCCCAAGGCATTTTTCCTGTCTCCCACCATGGTCCAAGCAGTGCCTGGTGTCTCTGTGGCTGCTCCCCACCTCCACGTGTCCCCCTCTCTCTTCCAGTGCTACCTGGCCTGCCACAAGAAGTGCCTGGAGACCTTGGCCATCCAGTGTGGGCACAAGAAGCTCCAAGGGAAGCTGCAGCTCTTTGGGCAGGATTTCACAAAGGCATCTCAGGGCAGCCCGGATGGGATCCCCTTCATCATCAAGAAATGCATTTTGGAGATCGAGAAGCGGGCCCTGAAAACCAAGGTGAGTCACACTCCCCTCTCCTCCTCCTCAGCTGGCTGAGCTGCAGGCCCTTGGAAGGATCCTCTGGAAAACCAACAGGCTCGATTTCAGATTTCCACCGGGCAGGGAGCCAGGGATGAGCTTGGCCCAGACACCCCAACCTCTGCCTTTGGAAAATCACCTCTCCTGCCTTCTGCTTTCCTATGAAGCAGGAATGACTGAGCTGGAGGGAGATATCCCAAAATGACTTCCCAGAGGGATTTCCCACCCCAAAAGGAGAGGGTGGCAGCACACAGCTCACTCTCCCACGCAAACATGAAGAGGAACCTCTCCCCTCACTTCAGCTCCACTTTTCTCTCTTTCACAGGGCATCTACCGAGTTAATGGTGTCAAGACCCGCGTGGAGAAGCTTTGCCAGGCCTTTGAGAATGGGAAGGAGCTGGTGGAGCTGTCCCAGGCCTCTCCCCATGACATCAGCAACGTCCTGAAGCTCTACCTGAGACAGGTGAGGAGCTGGTGGTGCCTCATGGCAGGGGAAGCAGGGGAGGTGGCCAGAGGAGCCAACCTGGCAGGAGGAATTCTGCACAAACTGGGCTCAGTGGCTGGGTGGGTGGGGAGGGG
>VZTG01000029.1:0-26303 GCA_013397845.1 Melanocharis versteri
GGCCGCCCCTCGTCTCCGGGGCTGCCACTTCACCTCCGCCCCGCCCGGGCCGGGAGCGGCGCCGCTGCTCCGCACGGTGCCCGGCCGCGCTCACTGCGGCTTTCGTCCGGCCGGGGCCGTGCCGGGCACGGGCTCGCTGGGCTCGCTCGTGGCAGCGGCAGAGCTCCCCGGACGGGACGGTGCTGCTGGGCTGCAGCNAGGTGCAGTGTTACTTCTTACGATAAGCGACCGTCTCTCACATAGTGCTACATGATGTCCATTTGTAAAGTTGAGAGAATTTGAGACTCGTCCAAATCCATCAGAAGCGCGACCCCCAAAATATCAAGCCATTCAAAACGACAACTATGAAGTTGTGGAGAAGATGGGGAACAGCTGCGGGGGTATCGGGGCAGGGACCCATGACAGGGGTCTGTCCACAGCAGACGCCAACCTCAGCTGGCCCTCAAAGCCGTTTGCTGTCAACAACGCCTTCCGCTCGCTGGCAAAGGGGCTGTAAATCCACACATGTCATTTGGGCAAAGGCTTAAATGCAGCTTGGTCAGGGTGAGGCTGCCGTGTCGCTGAGGCCGGCCCTGCCGGCGCTGTTCCCCGCGGATAACGGGACCCGCGGCTCCCTCGGGCCGCGGCCGCTCTGAGGGCCCGGTCCCGGCCGCGCACGCGCAGNCTGCGGTGCAGCCGGCGATCCTTGCGGCGTGCCCAGTCCTGGGGATGGGGTGCCCTCGCTTCAGGAGAAGCAGGGAGTGACTCCACGCGTAGCTCTTCTAGGGCAGGGGCAAGTTGGCAAGTGTGAGTCCCGTCCAGCCCCTCACAGTATGGGTGTTAAACAGAATAAACCTGTGGGCGTGCTGCTCCTTTGCCTTTAGTGTCCATCGTACCTCGTTACATACAACCTGTTATCATTCGTAAGGGTGTTTATTTTGCTGATTTGTGTGGTTGCTTTATTTTATTGCTAGAGGGGTTATTAGCCGATGGAGTGATAAATCAGGCAGAGCTCAGCCAAGGCCAGGAGTCAGTGCACTGTAACTGCTGAGTTAGGAATGAAGGGGAAACTTCATAATCGCAAGCAGTTCCCAGTCTGTCATGGTGTTGTCAGTCTAATAAAAATAGAGGGAATTTCTGTCTGTGTTACAAGGAATACTTGATAATGCTAAATAAAGTTAAATAAAAATGAAGTAACAGCTGTCGCATTCAGACTTGATTCGTCTGTTGATGTGCTGTGAGGTCAGCCCATCATTCCCATAAATCATGTGGATCCCCTAATAAGGCTCCTACTTTCCAGTCCTTGTCACAGCTGCAATGTACAGTTCTGTTCTGCTTCTCCAGGTGCTGTGACAAACCAGACATAAATGTTTCTCTTTCCTTATCTTTTAATGGCCTTTTATCTCTCAGTTACTGGTTGAGTGTTTGGAATTCAAAAGAATACTAGCGTTGCAATTTTTCTTGAGTGTATTATGCAGTTTGGAACGTAAGGGGGAGAGGCTGTCCCTCCATGTGGAAGATACTTTCAACACCTTCCTTTAGCTTCACGTTACATGCTGTAATCAGCTCTTATTTTCTCAGGTGCCCATGTTTTTAGTAACACACACCCCAGCTCAAAAATATTTTGAAAGACTTTTTTCATGCAGGTTTTCAAGCACAGTCTCTGCAGCTTTGCCTCTTCTGGTATCTCTTGTCCTTACGTGGCTTTGGCATAGAGTTTGAGTCAGTTCTCATTGTGTAAAATGATGTTCTGTAGCATTATTTCTATTTGCCGTGTTTCTGATTGGGAAAAAAGCATGCTTTTTTAAGCGTCCATGGACACTTTTATCATGTTAGTATTTTATTTTGCACTTTTTCTCTGCCATGGGACTTGCATGTAATTTTTAGCTCTTTGCTCCACTTACACAAAGTGTGGTTGAGTTTGGTGGTCATTGTTGCCTGTTCTGTTGTCAGGTTAATACCCGAGTGTTTCACATGTCCTCTTGTCTGAGCAAGCGAAGGACTTGAGTGTTGGTGAAAAATCATTAGATGAAATATGAGCAACTTTTTTCTGTATTATTTCTAAAACGAACTACCAAAGGTGTCTTTTTTTTTGGGTGATTTTCAGACTATACAGTTGCACAAACATTCATCTAATTATCTTCTGTATTGCCCTGCCTTACAGGTTGGCTTGCAATCAGCTTTGCTAATTGGTCTAGGGAGTTAACTTTGCCATCAGAAATGGAGTTCAGGACTCAGCTGCCACATCCAGAGTGACAGGATCATTTAATGCAAGATGGAGAAGAAGCGGAGAAAGAAATGAGCCTGTTCACTAGGCTTGACCTGAAAAGACCATGAAATCTCTACTTATTTTGGATCCAGCTTTAAGAATATCCAGTTGATCAGCACAGTGAAAGCAACGTTTACTGAAACAAAAATGAACTAGTTTATAAAGAAGAAAATTGTGATTTGAATATATGGAATTTTTGGAATGAAACCATTTTCTTCTGTGACCATGAAGTTTGCAAACATCTGGCTTGTTCTGGTTGTTATTTTACTCTGTGGCAAAAAACACTTTGGTACCAGAGTAGGGAATTCTTCTCATGAGGCTCATGTATGTCCTGGATGTTCTCGCCTTACTTTGAAAGTGGAGTTCACTTCAACAGTCGTGGAGCATGGTAATAAAGAGTTAAGCAGTAAAAAAAAAAAAAAAAATCCATGTCATGTTTATGCGTATGATACTGATTGGTGGTGTTTGTGCAATTGTAACTCCCAGGGTTTCTGTAGAAGCACATCATCTGCTAAATTCTCTGTATTCAAAAAGAGGAACACTTTTTCAGGGGTTCTTTGTTTAGCTGGAGCCAGTGTTCCAACAGGAGAAGGGAGAGGGAAATCAAGAGGATGTTAAAAGTGAAAATGGAGTGTGAAGGCTCAGGTGGGCAAGTGTGGTGTGTTTGGTAGCTGTTCGTTTTGACCTGGCCAGTGGTATGCTTGAGGCTCTTTTATGAAATGTAACCACACAGATGGGCCTTGAAGGGGAGAGAGAAAAGCAAGAAGTCTCTGTGGATTTGTTAAAGAAAAAGTTTGGAAGTGATACTTGCATGGAAAAATGGCAGATAATTGTGAGGGGAGCAGATGAAAGGCGGAGTGAGGCAGATGCTGCTGCTGGGATGGCAAAGGATAGCGGTAGGACACCTTGACCCTGCATCCATGTGTTGGCTCAGGAACCTGCAGTATTCCTGCAGTGAAGCTGTGCTGTGCCTGGGTGCTTGCAGGAGGGTGGCAGGAGTGACATTCCTGTGCATAGCTGCCCACAGCCTTCACAGGGTGAATGTGCTGGTGTGAGCTGGGGCTGAGCCTGCTCACGAATCACTGGTGCAGATCGAGGACTGGACTGTTGAGTACAACTTTGTTTTCTGAGCTTGTCATAGTTGGTGTCAGTAATTTGCACTAAAGCTCAGTACCATTCTGAGTCTTTAAACCATCCTTGTCAAGAAACACACTGAATTGGCATATCATTTTGTAACAGTAAATCTATTCCCTCTCCCCTGCTCCTCTCACATCGTTTCGCCTTTCTCTATTTACAGTTCTGCCTTCCTTTCAAAGGTTTTTATCATATTTCTTAGGTTTCCTAATGCAACATCCCCCACCCCTTCCCATTACGTAGTGCAGAAATAAATTGCAAACTTGTAAAAGCAACAAAAAAGTGCCCCAAATTGTGATTATTTGTTCTGAGTAAAGAAAAATCAGACTTTGCAATGTGAATGCATGCATAAGCTGCTTAAACACCAGTTCTGATAAAGTTGTGCTCTTGTTCCAGAGTATATTGTGGCTTTTAATGGATACTTCACAGCTAAAGCTCGAAGTAAATTTATTTCAAGTGCACTAAAAAGTAGTGATATTGAGAACTGGAGGATTGTACCTCGCAACAACCCAGCCAGTGACTACCCGAGCGATTTTGAAGTTGTTCAGATCAACGAGAAGCAGAAGGATGGAGTCCTCACACTGGAAGATCATCCAAACATCAAGCGTGTGACACCTCAGCGAAAAGTCTTTCGGTCACTCAAGTATTTGGAGTGTGAGTTATTTTCTGTGTGGCTGCATGAGATCTGCTTTGGAAAAGTGTTCTTAGCCTTATTACAGACCATCAGCTTAGTGTTACACAAATGAGAAGTGCCCTGCAGTTTTTCTTTAATTAACAGAAATATCTTCTTTTGGTTATACAATTAGCAAGGTCTTGTAGTATGTTTGCTAAAGCATAGTATATTTCCATCTACGACATAGAAACATTTCTTTTGCAGCAGTCAGTTACCTGAGACTATGGACCTCTGCATCCATATTAGATAAACCAGCAGCTTTTACTGATTTTCATTAGAGAAAGTGGATACTCAATAATCTAAAGCTTTTGTGGTAACAGTACGATGTCTTAAGTTTGCATAAAAATCTATTCTTTTATGCTTTTCGTCATGCTGTTTTTAATTTTTTTCATGCTAATTCTACATAGCCGATCCAATGCTGCACTGCAATGAAACCAGGTGGACTCAGAAGTGGCAGTCATCCCGGCCCTTGAGAAGAGCAAGTCTTTCTTTGGGTTCTGGCTTCTGGCACGCCACAGGCCGACACTCGAGCAGGCGCCTGCTGAGAGCCATCCCTCGCCAGGTTGCTCAGACCCTGCAGGCAGATGTCCTCTGGCAGATGGGTTACACAGGTATGCTTTTGCTTGTTGCCTGAGAACAATAACCTTCTTGGAAAAACAAGCGACGTGTAAGGAGAGGCTAATTGACTCGTGTGTGTTAACCTGTCGCTGGGTGCCAGGTTGTAAAGATTGAGAAATAATTTGGTTTGACGTGCATTGTATGGATGCGCTTGTTTGTATGTGTGTACTGTACTTAGGAGAAATTGGTCATGTTTATGATCTTCGGTTGAATTTCTGAGTTGGAGTATGAGTTAATTTATTATTTATAACTGACTTAGATTGTAAATTGCTTACTATATTAAACAAAAGTTCTCTTTTAACTTGATAGAATAGACTTGCTATGGAGCTGAATCAGAAAAAGCAATGGTTTTCTCTTAATAGGTGCTGGTGTGAGAGTAGCAGTGTTTGACACTGGTCTGAGTGAGAAACATCCACATTTCAAAAATGTAAAGGAGAGAACAAACTGGACTAATGAGAGAACCTTGGATGACGGTGAGTTACTGTGCAGTTTTCCAACTACTCCTGACACTGGTGTGTTTTGTGTTTGCTGCTGTGCTGCTAACATTTGTTAAAACTGTGTATCTTGATATTTAAAGCTTAATTTTCCGGTGTCCCAAGCACTTTGTTCTCATACCAAATTCAGCAGGGAGTATTAAGGTTCCAAGAGGGTGGGACATAAGTCTCCTAGGAGTCACATGTGACACTTCATTGTAGCTGTTGGAAAATGTCAGGGCAGAAAGTTACTGTGCACCTGTGAATACATTGCCAGAGAAGGTGGCAGTGAGAGCAAACCCCACAAAGCTGTTTTCTTTGCTACTCCTTTTCATGTTGCTGTTTCACAGTGGTACATATTTCCATACTGATGAGGGAGAGCATTTTCCTTCCTTACTAGGCCGTCCTAAGCTGATTGGAGTTTGGCACCCTCCCTGTAAAGTTTTTCTGTTCTATACAATTCAACTTTTTATTTTCTGCAGGATGTTTGTATACCTTTTTCATTTGTTGACCCTAACTTGCCCTGGCTGTGTACTTTCACAGATTATTAACTTCATGCAGTTTGGGTCAGTGAGTCAGTTTCAGTTGGCCATTGAATCTCTCTGGTGTTCAAGGTAGATGCTTGTGTGCACCTCCATAGTTTTGTTTACTTCGTAATTTCTTTACATTGCAGTGCCTGCTTTTGGTAGCTCTTTCTGTTAGTTCTGTGCCCAGAGGGTTGCTGGACAGGCAGATTTGGAGTATAAAAATAACGTGTGGGCAGTCCAGTAAAGCAAAAGCTAAAGTATTTTTTGAGGAGAGGAGAAAAAAGTGTTTTCTTGTCTCATTGCTCATGCTTAACAAAATTTGGTTATTGCAGACTCAGGATAAAAATCCTTTAAGAAGTCTACATTAAAATACATTGACTTTGAAATGAGCTGCATTTTCCAAAATACTGCTTTTCTGTCATGATTTCATTGGTAGCAATCAGGAGTGGATGGACTGGAGAATGTATCACCCAAGTTTCATCAGCTGATTGTCTGGCTACAGCATGCTGCAAATTCTGTTCCCACTGAACCTGGTAGCAAAACATGGTTCAAAAAGACTAGGACTGAACCCAGCACTTGTGGTTTGTTGTAAAGTCTGTTAAATTGATGTGATTTTTGCTGTAAGTGATGTTCAGTTGTAAAAATCCTTGGCAATGAAATTGTTTGTCTTCTAATGTCTGACTTTGTTTCCTTCTCTTGCTGATAGGTTTAGGCCATGGGACTTTTGTTGCAGGTGTGATAGCCAGCATGAGGGAATGCCAGGGATTTGCTCCTAATGCAGAACTGCACATTTTCAGAGTGTTCACCAATAATCAGGTAGCTATTTCACATGTGTTTCAATTCCTGCCTTTCCAGGTTAATGCTGTACTAACCTTTTCTTTTGGGAATATTGCATGCAGTCATAAATGTAGACATTGATAAGTGGGAAGGATACAGCTTTCTATTTATAAGAGACTCACTACAAGATTTCTGACAGTTTCCAAATATGGTATATTTTTCCAAAATATTATGTGGAAGTCTTATGTGCACAGTGGAGCACGTAATATACTGAGTCACTTAAATACACTGAGTGCTAGAAATTTAAGACCGTTGTCACTTTTGTGTTTTATTTTGCTGTTGTTTTTCCTCTCTAAAGTCTGTATTGTCATGAAATCACTGGATGTTTTTAATGGTAACTTTTTCTCCCCCTTTCTTACATAGGTCTCATACACATCTTGGTTTCTGGATGCTTTTAATTATGCAATTTTGAAGAAGATAGATGTACTGAATCTAAGTATTGGTGGGCCAGACTTCATGGATCATCCGTTTGTCGACAAAGTTAGTATGAGGAAATGAAGTGGGCATAATGTTTGTATCTCTCAAACAAATGCTGGACTTGCAGAGCTACTTGTTTGTGTCTGGTCCTGCTGACAGTTTCTGTGTTTCATTTGTGTGACAGAAATTTTGTACAGTGTACAGGCTTTTAGAAATGTATATAAGGGATGAATTAAAAAGCCCTGAGCACAACCCAGAAGTTCACAGAGTTATGGAAAATGCCCTTTAACAAAATGCTTGATAATCTCTTAATTACTCCCAAGCAGACAACTAAAAGGACCTTTAATAGAAGACACTTAACTGAAATCCACTCTTGATTTTTTTAAAATCTCTGCATGGTTAATTTATTTCATGGTAAAAAAATATGTGTGGCATGATTTCAGTGAATTTAAGAACAAATAAGTAAAAAATGCAGGTTGCAAAAGTGCAGGTAAAAAGCTGATTCAGCTATGTGCCAAGAGATTTGGTTCAGGTTAAGATGAAATCAGGTTTTTGTCTTTGTGAATGTCATAGTTCACTGAATTACTGGTCTGGCCTTCAAAAGCATTAAGTGAATTAATTTACTTTTCGAATAAAGGATATAGTCCTTCTTTGTAAAGGGCAATTAAGCGGTTTGAAGCATATAAATTCTTCCTTGTTTTTTTTATGATAACCTGCCCTGACATGTAGTTTGACAGTGACTTCACTGTACTCCCCAGAGCACTACTGGAGAGGATTCATAGCAACTACTTGACAACTAACAACTCATCTGCTGTGCTTTGTTACAGACAAGAGTTTTTCCTTTGCTGTAATGTAGGAAGGTTCTGTCAGCAGTGTTGCTGTCAAGGGTGGGTTATTGCTCAAACCATCTTAAAGTTCAGAGCATAATACTGGATATACAGTGAGATGTATCTTGTAAGGCTCAGAAAGAAGTTACATCTGTTAGAAAAGTCTCTTTTTTGGTGGCAGAGTCTTACTGTAAACATTGTTTTTTGTAGGTTTGGGAGCTGACTGCCAACAATGTCATCATGGTCTCTGCTATTGGCAACGACGGCCCTTTATATGGGTGAGCGTCAGCGACCGCTTCAAAGAGAACCAACTGTGTTGTTATGTGGGTTTGGAAGCAGTTGTGCTTGGTCAGGAAGTTTTCTCTCCTTTTTTTCTCTAATCTTAGAAAGTGACTCAACTTAAACTCTTTTCCCTGTCCTTATTACTTGCATTTTTTGACGTACTTAACTAAATGTTTTTCTTTGAAACGGTGGAAAGTCAGCAAAAGAAGAATGGTGGTGCTTCCAGCTGACATTTCCCTGTTAGTATGAGCAGACAACTTTGGGTACTGATCTGGGACTTAAGGAATATAGAAGGGACCAAACCAGAACAATTTGTGGTGTCTTTCTCAAATAAATGCTTAAAAACAGATTTTGTTTTATCTTCAAGGTACATGGTTTGATAGTTACTGAGTTAGTAACTGCCTGATAAGTTGCTGTCACCTGTGAAGTATAAATATGTGACAAAAATCTGATGGCCGCGCTTCTGTTACCAGGATAAACTTATGACTGTATCTTGTTTTCTTGGATGTTGTTTTAATTTTTTTTTATTCCTGTCTCCTGACTTATTCTAGAACTCTCAATAATCCTGCTGACCAGATGGATGTGATTGGAGTAGGTGGCATTGACTTTGAAGATAATATAGCTCGCTTTTCATCTAGGGGAATGACCACTTGGGTAAGATATTTTGATAATGGCCACTCACATTTGCAGCCAAAACAAGGGCCTTGGAAGGGCAACCTTTTCTGAATGGGCAGTCCTATGTGAGATGATATGTGTTGGAGTAACCAATGGGAAAAGATTGCATCAGAGATCAGAGTAGTTAGAAATTGTAAGTCTTTAAGCAAGAAGCTTAATGTTCTTTTCAGGGTTTCTCATTATTAGTCCTGACTACTATTGACATTTTTGATGAATTTTTAAAAAATCCGCTTCCTTTTGAGTTATGGTGAAGACTTGTCTGTGTGGCTAAATCATGAAGGCCTGCTCTTGTCCTTTAGTTTAAAAATCCTAGGATTTCTAAATGCTACATGCAACATTGCACTTAGCTTGCCTGGGGAGCTGAGGTGGTGGCTGCTGCATGCATGATTTCAGATGAGCTGGCACTGTGATCTTGGTGAAGGGGACTGTCACATGTTTCTGTTTGTGCAGCCAGTAGCAGTGTGGTTCTCATTTTGTCAGTGGTTTCCTGCTTAGCAGAGAAGCTGATCAGCAGTAATGTTGAAATGTTGGGAACTTGTCCTAAACAGCTTGAGTCCTTCTCTGGGTTAGTTGCTGTTCTGTAATGCTGAACCTCAGATAATTCGGTTGCTAATTTTACTTCTGAATGACCTGCAGTTAATCTAAATGCCCAAATGAAGTTCATTATACATTAGGGCAGTAATCCATTTATTTTCCTTCACAGGAGCTGCCTGGAGGTTATGGCAGAGTGAAGCCTGATATTGTTACTTACGGCTCTGGAGTGAGAGGGTCTGGTATGAAAGGTGGATGCCGCTCCCTCTCTGGGACAAGTGTGGCATCTCCTGTGGTGGCAGGTGCTGTCACTCTGTTAGTGAGGTGAGTCTTAAATAAGAATCTCTAGAAAGATACCAATCAGGAGGGTCATAAAATACCCTGTAAAGGAATCAATCAAATAAAACTAAATTGTGTTTAGATGTAGGAAAACAAGCTTGGAAATAAAAATCAATGTTGTTCTGCCTGAGACATTACCTTGTGTGGCTACCTCTGTGTTTCATGGGAACTGTTTTGAATAATAGTTAGGTCTTGAGGATATAGTTAGGGAGAACAGTACTTTTTAAATTATTTGGAATTGCTGAGCTTCTGTCAACTGTTGTGAAAAAACAGCTGCTCAATGTAGGCACTTTTAGCAGGTAATTATCCATGTACTTGTAAGTTTTATAGGATGCAGGGTTTTATGGCCATTATCCTGTTGCATAAGTCAGCTGTTGCACACTGAAGAACTTGAAAGTGGGAACTGCAAGTCCATACTCTGTTAGCCGTAGCTACTCCATATGGATGAGACAAACCTTTATTTGAGAAACATGCAAAAAATTCAAAGTCACCATTGTATTTCCTCCAGAAAACGGTGCATTTTAGTTTGAACAACAGAGCTATTTTTCCCCCTTGGAAGACAGATATTTTATTTAGCATATAAAGATACTGCCCTGATTGTAATGACTGCTGGTCATGGAGCACATTGTAAGGAGAAAAATTCATGTATTACTAGTTTTTAAGAGAAATAAGTCAGAAACTTGTCCCTCTTCTACATTTGTATAATGAGAAATCAAGCAATAATAGACAAATATGAACAGAGAATATTACAGCAAACTGATTTTGTGGTCTATTTTTTCCTGTTTCAGCACAGTTCAGAAGCGTGAAATGGTGAATCCAGCGAGTATGAAGCAGGCTCTTATTGCATCAGCACGGAGACTTCCTGGAGTCAACATGTTTGAACAAGGACATGGCAAATTGGATCTTCTAAGAGCTTATCAGATCCTCAACAGCTATAAACCACAGGCCAGGTTAATTTTAATCCTTAATTAATCAATGGTGCACTGTAATTTGCTCTTTTGTTTAAGAGAGCAGGTGGTACATGTGTAACTCAGTTGAGTAATCTGTGCTTGTGCAACAGCAAGGACTTGCACAGATCTTGTATAATCTCAAGCATGAATTGTGACCAGAGAATGGGTGAAAAGTCACACAGCAGTGTAGGGGACGATCCTTTTCTCTTATAGTCTTAGATGTTATGAATAATGTAAGAACACAGTGGAAAAGTACTTAAATTTTGACTTTTGAGAATAAGGACTGTCTCCCTTTACTGAGAAGTTTCCTTATTTGTGTGTGAAAATCTTTTCACAAAACTTAAAAAAAAATGTAGGGGAAGGGAAGAAGATTTTGGGGCATATTTGGGAAGTGAGGTGAGAGCTTAGTAAACCGTGACTGGCATGGTTTATCTGAAACTTCTTTGTAGTTACGTATAGTGGCACATTCTTCTGTTCATTGATTATTTGTTTCCTCTTTAAATTTTCCCTCCTCTGTCCTGCTGTAGTTTGAGTCCAAGCTATATTGACTTGACTGAATGTCCGTACATGTGGCCCTATTGTTCTCAGCCCATATATTATGGAGGGATGCCAACTATTGTTAATGTTACTATCCTTAATGGCATGGGAGTCACTGGGAGAATTGTAGACAAGGTAAGTATTAACATTGTTCCAAATTCTGACTGGCAATGTTACTAAAAGCTTCCTAGAAAATACTCCTTTAGCTATGAATTTTGTAGAACAAACCTCACTGCTGGGAGCAAGATATGCAAAATGTTTGATTAAAGGGTGCAGCCAGATTGGAGGATTTGTCAACACGAGCTGTCTACAAGTTTTCAAGCAATGCATTGGTTTCAGGGCGTGTAACATTTTATCTTTGCAAAACCAGTTTGAATTAAGATGTACTTAGAGATTTCTTTGTATTCTGTAATAGCATTTAAAATCTTCCAGACAGACCTTCCTAATTTATTTTTTTTTTCATCCTGGGACATAAATGATCTCAGTAAAGAATCCTGACACTAACTCATGCCTTTATCATGGGTCAGAGTGACCTGACTGTGTCAGCTTAACCAGGCTCTGCTGCCAAACCTGTTCTCTCACACCAGTGATGTTGAGCATGTTGGTTGGCTAGGGAGGCTTTTAATTAAGTAAGTTTAAATGTAGAATAGAGTTGAGCATTGATGCAAGTTAAACAAGACACCTGTCCTGTAACTCCAGCCAATGTAAATGAGCCTAATTTCAACATTTTAGTGTGACTCTTGAGGTCTGTTTTAGATTCAAGCCTACATTAAAGGACATTGCAGCTCTTATCCAAGGTCTTTAGCTCATGGTAATAAACACAGCTGCTGTAATTTGCCTGTGTCTGTTCCACTGTTACTTGCCTTGTTATCAAAAGGAAATCTTGTGTTCTCACCAGTAAGTTTTTGCACATGATCTCAGAATGTTAAAGCAGGTTCACTTGGGCAGCTTCTCACAGTCCTGCCTCTGAAAAGCCTCTGGTCTGGGTCGTTGAGGCTGTTAGGATTGGGTTGATTCACTGACACAACACCAAACTTATGGGCTTGGAGGGCATTTTTAAATTTGATATAATCTTCAGAAGAGCTAATATTTGTTACTTCATGCAGAGGAAAAGGGCTATGTGTGCAGAAAGTAGTGATTGCAAATACTGTATTACCAATGTTCTGCATTCTTCATTTCACAGCCAGACTGGCAGCCCTATCTCCCCCAGAATGGGGATAACATCGAAGTGGCTTTCTCCTATTCCCCTGTCTTGTGGCCTTGGTCTGGATACTTGGCAATTTCCATCTCTGTAGCAAAGAAAGCAGCATCTTGGGAAGGCATTGCTCAGGGTCATGTTATGATCACAGTATCATCCCCTGCAGAAAATGAAGTAAGTTCTGTGCATTTTGGATTTTCTGGGTTAAGAGTTATTAAAACTGCTTTCTGATATACAAATACCTTGGTTTTAAGGGTTTGCTCTAGCCCTGTCATTTGAAGCATAAGTTAAATTGGGGTCAGGAAATTGAAGAGTACAAATAATGATCTTTATAATTGAGAGCAAATTGCATATAATTTAGAATCAGGAAACCTCTCTTTGGGACCAACATCATAATTTCATTTGTTTATTTTAAATTTTAAGTAATGTATTTTGAAAAAGATTGCTTAAATATGTTTCTTCTAGAACCATGCTTAATTATTCCTGAGAAACTTTTAAGGCTTTAAACAATTGAACCAGATCACAGTTGTAACATATATTAAGTATTTTGTATTCTGAGCATGATTATAAGCTGTTGAGTGCAGAAAAAAATACTGCAGCAGTTTAGGGCAAAAATCATCTCTTTGCCTCTGGAGCTGGTACTGGTGACTAAAAGTAGATTTGGTACCTCCAGTTTTTTGGTCTTTTACAATCCATGGTTAACTGATTCCTGTGGGGAGAAAGGATTTCACTGTAGTTTGTTCTGTCCTTCAGTCTAAGAATGGTGCAGAGCAGACTTCAACGGTGAAGCTTCCAATAAAAGTGAAGATTATTCCTACTCCACCTCGTAGTAAGCGAGTCCTTTGGGATCAATATCATAACCTCCGTTATCCACCAGGATACTTCCCCAGGGATAATTTGAGGATGAAGAATGATCCATTAGATTGGTATTTATCCCAGGTTCTATTAAATCAGTATTTCTTGATTGTGTGTTAATGATATGGGGTAGCTTTGCTGAATGCCATAGTTCTGGCCTTTTTCAGAGGGGCATGGGATTATCTTTTCTAAGAAATCCATGAAAGGCGCTTGGACTCTGTGCTTTTGGTGCAGGATTGTTTTTTGAGCTCTATGGTTTTATTCACATGAAATGAAAAGCTTTTAAAATGGTCATTTAAGATACTGAGATTTTTGTTTGGCTTTTCTATTCTGACCTAATTTCTCACAGGAAGTTAAAGGGAACACTTTATAAACTGCTTCAGCATTCACTTATCAAACAAACTTGACAATTTAAAAGACAAGAAGAGACCCCTTGTCTCTTGAGGAAGACTGTCTTCAGAGCAGGGAGAGGCTTGGCTGGCCTTTCATAGATGGAGCAGAGAAGCATCCATAGGAGAAATCATGCAACAGTATATCAGTGAGGAGAGTAATTGGGTCAGTGACCAGGACATAAGCTTTTGGAAAGCTGTTTGGAGTATGCAGAGGTGGCAGGTGGACAGGATTTCAGAAGATCAGAAAGATGGAAATCAGATTTCCGTATGCCAGATCTAAATGTCTTCAACGCTCTTCTCTTTCTAAGGAATGGTGACCATATCCACACAAACTTCAGGGATATGTACCAGCACCTCAGGAGCATGGGGTACTTTGTTGAGGTTCTTGGCTCCCCGTTTACATGTTTTGATGCAAGTCAGTATGGTAAGCATGAGTTAATTACCTTGTTCTCCATACTGTTAACTTTTTCCTGAAATGACCTTTCGTTAGAAGACCAAAAATGTTTTGAGGGTACAAATAAAAATTCTAGTGGTAGTAGAAAAGTATTTTGGCAGTGGGAGTATTTATTATTTATGTGCTGATATTTAGTTGTGTGGAGTGTTGCTGGAGAAGCTTGCTTGGGAGTTTAGTTGAATTAGTGCAGTTCTCTGTCCTTATCATGAAAAAAAGAGAGGGAAAGCCAGTCTCTGCGTGGGTTAAAAGCCCCTCAGTATTCAGTCCCACAAAGGCAGAACTGTATTTGCCAAAAGATTTTGGCACAGTCAAAATGAAGCATGACCTGTTTAACAGACTAAAATCAAAGGTGTCCATTCTGGTTCTTTTTTTATGTGTAGTGCTCTTTGATTAGATAAAAGAGTGAGTAAGTGTTCATCCAACTGTATGCAATAGCAAAGCAGTCTGTGGTTTGCTTCTGTGTTCATCAGGAAGGAAATCGGATAGGTTGGCCAGGCAGAGGACAGAGCAAGCTGTCTGCTCTTTTCTGCTCCCATGTGCCCCTTGTTTAAGCATGCCATGCTCCAAAAGCTCTCTTCTCTTTCGGGCTGTGACGTTTACCATCCTTAAATATGACTTCACTAGACGAGCTGCCAGAGCAGGGCACATGGACCAGATAATGTGCACTTGTGTTGGCTTCTGTGTGAGTTGTGTGAATAGTAATAATATTACAGTGACCAGCCTGGTGAAGTCCTGTTTCTGCTTTTACCCACAGGGACTTTACTGATGGTGGACAGTGAGGAAGAGTATTTCCCTGAAGAGATCACCAAGTTGAGGAGGGATGTTGATAATGGACTTTCACTGGTAGTCTTTAGTGACTGGTACAACACATCTGTGATGAGAAAAGTCAAGTTTTATGATGAAAACACAAGGTAGTGACTTATTTCCAAGTTCTTTGGGAAATAAAATGCCATAGAATTGCACATATTACCCTAAAAATCCCAAATGTGAGGCACTGTACTTCAGCACTTGGATGTTACCTATAAGAATGTGCTACTTTATGTAGCAGAACTGACCTTAAGCTACAGCTTAAGGAGCATAGCTGCCCATTTTATCATGATTGTGGAAGTCTCTTTGGTACTGTATTGTACTTTTAATGCCAAGAAAAGCATGTACAATGAAAAGAAATAAGAAATTGGAGACGAGACCAACAAACAAAAATGGACATGTTTTTCTTTAGGAGAGCAGAATAGAAAGAAAATGTGCATTGCAAGAGTATCACCAGGTTGTGTACCCGTTACTGAAATTATTCCATGTGTCCTATAAAGAAAAAATATATGACATTTTGCTTCATTATAAAAATGAGAAGCAAGCTACATGACTGTCCTTTTTACCTCAGCCTAACAAAGAGCATAAAACTGAATTTCTTTCTAGTAAATTGAAGCTTTTCATGCAGCTGAAATGCATGAAGAACTGTACATCAGTATTATTTAACTTTTATTCAAAAGCATTGTTGTCAGAGAGAACAGCTGCTCCAATGCCCCTGGAGTTAAAAAAGGCTTTGAGATGTAGTTCATGATTTAAATGGCTTTGGAAAAGTTTGTATGCAGGAAGATACATGACTTTTTGTTATCCAAACTCTAGGAGTATATTCTGTATACTAATGAACAGTGTCACACTAATTTTTACAGGCAGTGGTGGATGCCTGATACTGGAGGTGCTAATATACCAGCTCTCAATGATCTGCTTTCTGTCTGGAATATGGCCTTTAGTGATGGGCTGTACGAAGGAGATTTTACCATGGCAAGTCATGAAAGTGAGTACTGGAGTCCATTGCCTATACAGGCTACAGTGGGGTGTTTGGAAAATCGTTTTCTGCAAGTTTGAGGTTGAGCAAGAGTCAAGGGAACCACTCAGGTTCAGTAAAAAGAGTCTCGTGAATGATTTCTTAAATTATTTCTGCCTTTGTAGACTTTTTCATGGTATTTGATTTAGCTTTTCAGTTTAAAAAAAGATAATGTCAGCCTCCTAAATTGAAAGATTTGAAAACAGTATGTAAAATTGAGCCTGTGAAAGCTGTGCTTAGCAATGCTTTCTCTGCAAGTACACACATTGGTTGAAATGTGCAAATTCAGTGCAGTGTTCCTGGCAATGTTTTCTCCTGAGCTTGTTGGGTGGGAAAGGGAGGGAGTGTCATTTTTGGTCTAAAGAGCAGTTTTGTGATGTCTTCCAGTGAATTACGCATCAGGGTGTAGTATTGCAAAGTTCCCAGAAGATGGCATCGTCATTGTACAGACTTTCAAGGATCAAGGTATGAGCTTCCCTGTCCTTTTTTCCGTGTTTTCAGTAGAACTTTGGGGTCACTGCACAAGCAAAGTTGCAAAGTCTAAAGGTCTGAAAACAATAAATGTGAAACCACATTGACAGGGTAGGTATTTTTGCATCTTTTCATTTTGCCTAGAACGTGTAGCTGATGCCTAACAGGTAGCTGAAGTGTGACTCTGTATACAGTTATTAAATAATACAATATCCAAGTGTATATATGCAGTCCTTTATTGTGATTGCTGTATGGAAACACATCTGCATGTGTGTGTGTTTCTGGAAGGGGAGGAATTGTGTTGTAATGGTGTTACTTGTTCATGTTTGTCGTGAATTTCAAATGCTACTGAAATATATCCCCTGATCATTGCTGTATTTAGCGTGAGTGTTGTGGTAGCTGTGGTGATCTAAGGATATAAATAAGGAAAATTTTAGTAGACAAAATGTCACCAGCTAAACTCTAACAAGGGAAAATTTTATGCGTACAGGATGCCTGTGGTCTCAGACTTGAGTGATCTGTTCTCTATGCATTTCCATTCCCTTTTATCATAATGTCTTTTCATTTGTGAGGGGGTGATTCAGAACTGTAATGGCAACATTTTAAAAAATAAATCTTGTATCTGATGAGCTTTTGGGAAGTGCTGTGCAGGAGCAAATGACCAGAACTCTTAGTGTGTTGCAGGTCAGGTTTGTGCAGATGGGTGTAGAGTGTTTGAATGTGAGAGCAGAAGCACATGCAGTGCTTCTGATACAACTCAGCAACTGCCAGAGAGTTCATTGTATTTTTGACTTAGGATGTGCAGCAGAAGTGATTACCTAGTGGAGAAATTTTCTGTGACAGCAGAGCTCATCTGTGTGAGCCTTTTGGAGGAAAGACAATATCCCTGTATGCTGATGACTTAGGTATTTCCTTATGTGAGAGAGAGAAAGACAGAGTGTCAATTTGACAAGCAGCCTGCTAGACAGGCTTTTTCTGTTGAATCCTTTTCATTGCAATTCATGAAGCAGAAGAGTTCTCTGGTTTGCTTCTGCTGCTAAACACAGTGTCTCAAGTTAAAGGGATAAATTTCAAATACAAATACAAAATTTGTCTTTAGTTTTTGAAATGGGTATAATTTTAGGAAGGAAAGATAGGAAACCTTTAACCTAAAACCAGCTTTCTGTAGAATTCTGCAGAAGAATGGAAACGACATTAAGAGCAGAACATTTTGATTTTAAACCTTTTGCTGAAGATACTAGAACTTTTCATTCAAGCTTGTTGAAGATAATCCAGGTTGTGAGGCCTTTAATTCTTCTCCACCAAAGAAAGAAAAGAATTATTATCAGTAGGAAGCTTTACAATTAAGGTCTTGGAGCAGTTTAATTTTTATCATAACATCATGGGGGTTTTGAAAACTTCTTGCAAAAATGGGTGACACGATGTGGGGCGGTGTTGCATTTGTCAGTTGGAAATGTAGGCTGTGCTGTTTTGTGGGTAGATTGATATTGATGCTCTGCAGGCTATGAAATTTATTTGTGCTTTGCTTTAGGTCTTGAAGTTTTGAAGCAGGAGACTGCTGTAATTGAAAATGTCCCTATTTTGGGGCTTTACCAAGTTCCTTCGGAAGGCGGTGGCAGAATAGTTCTGTACGGCGACTCCAACTGCCTGGATGACAGCCACCGGCAGAAAGGTGTGTGAGCCCTGGCACGCAGGGAGCTACTGTCCTGCGCTGACAGCTGTCCTCTGGGGGGTTTACAGCCCCCACCAGAAGCAGATGGTATTTAGGGGCTTTAAATATTCCTTACTGGGGATTAATCTCAGTCCTGCAGAGCTCTGCTGAAATGCCGTGAGGTGCATTTACAGGAAGAGAGCACCCCACGTTAAAGAACCCTCTGATAGATGGGGCTATTTGCCACATACACTTTTCTGTTCCACTAGCTCTGGGGGCTGATTTTTGGGTTGGGCTGTTTTGCAAGGGGGGTTTGTTTCGTGGTTTTGTTTTTGCTTTTTGGGGGTGTTTTTGTTTGCAGAAGGCACTAACAGTTACACATTCTTGATCTGAAGTTGTGAAGAGACCATTAGGAGATCCTTTCACTTTTTCCCTAGTTACAGCTTCAGAATGTTTATATAGATTACTGGATTTTATCTTTTGAGTTTGCACCTCAGCCTGCCTTGTTCCCTTTGCAATGTTTCTTGTGAGGATTTATGGTAATGTTCAGTGTTTCAGTTGTGCATTACTATTTTCAGGTTATCCTATTTTGACACAAACCAGCTCGTGTAAACATATCAGAAAGTAGGAACTTCCATTTGTTGTCAAAGCATTTGTTTGCAACTCTAGGTAGTAAGTGTGAGAGTTGTGTGTGTTTTCTGTGGCTCCTGGAGAAGCCATGCTCTCTGCCTGCACACTGTGGTTGATTCTTATAAAATCTTTTTTCTAGCAGTTTGTCTGATCTGACTTTTCAAATTTTAAGAGGTTGCTTAGGTTTCTCATGACATGTAAAGCACAAGCTGGTAGATTTGTGGCTTGAGGGGAGGAAGATAATCCAATATGTGAAGTCCTTTTCTGCATTTCCGCTGAACAGAACTGAATTTTCCTTTTGTGATGAAAGGAACATCTATAATTTTTTAAGCTTTTGTCACTGACATTTTAAAATACTACCTTATGCAATCCATCCGTTGCTTAATTTAAAGGAACTTGCTTTCTAAGGGAGCTCTCCATCTGTAGCTCATTTCTTTCTCTACCGTACATTTTGGATTTTTTAAAGAATTCTCTAATTTTTCCTTATCTGCCTTTGGGTTGCTTCCTGTGAGTTGCCCTAACACCTACATATTGGTGCCTTAGTGCTTGCTGCAGGTTATTGAAAACACATAACAAAAGATAAGATACATAGTTTTAAATTAAGTGATAGAAAATAATGCTCTGTGACCTCCCTAATACTGTTAAATTCAGTGTGACATCTGAAGCAAGAAAGAGTGGAATGCTCTAAAGAAATCCTTTAAAATTAGCTTTCAAATTGTGAACCAGGAGCTATGTCTCCTGCAGAGGCATTGCTGGCTTTAACTGAGGAAAATTCCTAACATTTGTGAATATAAATCCTTAAAATCTGTTTGACCTCTTTGAAAAATCAAAGGTGAGGGTTTAAGGGACACTGGGATTATGAAGATTAACTCCCATTCCCAGCCAACTGTTCCTGGGGGCAGAAGTTCTGAGAAAAATAGTTTTCTATGTGGTGGAAATAGCTGATAAGGCATTGTCCTACTCCTGCAAAGGGAAGCTTTAGAGTTGTGATGTGAACTAGCTAGTGTACTTGTTCCTTAGGGGTAGCTCTGGATTAAGGTAGTAATAATCCAGGAGAGGATCAAAGCCAAGGATCATGAGCTTTTGAAGTGCAAAGGAAAACCATGATTACGTGTGTTGTGGTGTTGATTCCCAGCCTGGTCTGTACCACAGCTGCTGTAGGTTATGCTTGTACCTTTAGCTGGGATGTAGCCAGAATGTTTCTCCTTTGTTTGTTTATTTATTTTTTTAAGCTTGAGAAAGCAAATGAGTCATATCCTTGCACTGTAAACACTACCTCGTTCTTACTTTTCTTTGCAAGGTATTTATTTTATCCTTTCAAAAAAAACAGTTGGTTCTCCATTTCCCTGTTAAATGTTTTTCCAGAAACTCAGAGCTCTGTTTGCTTCCACTGAAAAAACACATGATTTTTGTCAAAACTTGGATGGTGTAGCACAACCTGGAATTCCTGTATTTGAGACCTATTTTTTTATGTCCTGCTCCCCAAAAGAGCCTGGTTTGGTACACAAGGGACGATGTTTTAAGCCTGAACAGATTAATGTTGTGTTTGTGTGTTGCAGGGGAATGTGGGGTGTGTGTTGAAAGTTGCATCTTTCTGAAAGCGAGCCTAGAACTTCAGGAGAAAAGCAAGAACCAGAAAAATGGATTGTAATTCTAAATGCCATTAAAACCTTCTTTGCAGAAAGATAAGCCATTTTAAATGTGGCCTAATGCGTATCTTGTTTTGGGGCTGTGAAATCCACAGATTGCTTTTGGCTGCTGGATTCCCTGCTGCAGTACACGTCCTACGGGGTGATGCCGCCCAGCCTCAGCCATTCCGAGAACAGGCAGCGGCCGCCGTCGGGAGCCGGCTTCTCCCTGCCCGAGCGCATGGAAGGTGAGAGCCCTGGTGGCCACACAGCCCGCAGCTGAGGGACTGCCAGGGCAGCAGGGCTGGGGCAGAGCCCTTGAGTTACGTGCCTGTAAGGCTGGCTTGTTGTGAGCTCTGCAGTGTTGTGCCGTTTTGCTGGAAGAGAGCACATTTTGCAGGGTTTTGTTGTGATACAGCTGTGGTTAGACTGAAGAAAACATTCTGTTCATAGAGTAGGAATGTTCAGATGCCTGGTTCTGCAGGGGGGCATTCTAGTTACTAGCTACAGAGCATTATAAAGCATTCAGTATTACCTCACATGCTGCCGGAAAAACTTGGATTAACTGCTGTGGTAGGTGTGGACTCCTACTGTTTTGTAAGGTACCCTTAGGTTAATTCTGATATTTAGCTGTGAGTCGTTGTTACTGTAAACAGCTCCTGGGTTTACAGCAGCACTGTTTAGCCCAGGGTCAGTGTTGGGAACTCGTATCTTGCCTGTCTTTGGGTAAGCCAGTCTGTCTCTGCTGTGAGTTGCAGGTAACCATTTGCATCGATACTCAAAGGTGCTTGAGGCTCATTTGGGAGACCCTAAACCCCGGTCCCTTCCTGCTTGTCCTCACCTGTCCTGGGCCAAACCACAGCCTTTGAATGAAACTGCCCCCAGGTTAGTATATGTCTTTCTTATACAAGAAGTCTCACTTTTGACTTCAGCTGAAAAATTATTTGTTCTATATGCTTTTGAAAGGGACAGCTGTAATGCCTTTTCCTAGAAAAATACCAGATTGCAAAGAGGAAATAATGTTTAATGCCTCTTCAGTGAATAACTCTGACTCACCTAATAGCTGCGCTATGAAACTCCGGGATTTTAAAAATAACTTCACAAGTCACTGTTGTGATTGAGTGATTCCAACTTCGAGTGAACAGTCTTGATGAAACCCATTGTCATCATGTGCCTTGGAAAGAGTTTTCTGAAGCATCTTCTTGGACAGCTCTCCTAGTGCTGCCTTCTCTTGTGCCGTTTGTCAGTCCCTCAAAGGAAAGTGCTCAGCACAGAGCCCTTGCTTGTCTGCTAGGCTGCTGGCGGTTACTTTTGGAAGTCTGTGTGCAAGAAAGAGAGTTGTTGGTAAATAGTTGCTAATCTAGGTTGTGTCCCTATGGTGTCTGAATTTAAGTTTGGAGGCCTGCAAACTGCAGAACCTAAAGAATGGATCGGGTCATCTTTTGGGTCCAGACTAGTGTGTTATATGTAGGTTGTATATATATTGTCACTTTCTCTATATGTTGCTACAAAATTCTTTGCATTAATGAAGTAAGTGGGCAGACACCTGTGTCTTTAAATTTCTTCTAGCAACCTTTGGAAACATCAAAAATTGCTGTCAATTGACCTTGATAAAGTGGCGCTGCCCAGTTTTCGACAGAACCGGCCCCAGGTGAGACCACTGTCCCCCGGAGAAAGTGGAGCATGGGACATTCCTGGAGGTAAATATTGAAAAAGTTTGAAAATCGCTCTTTTGCTTTTGCTTTTTGCATAAGCTTTGAAAAAAACCCCAAAACACAGCACAGCCATATGAGAGGCCACTGTTTATTTTCTGTTGTGAAAAACATGCAAATAATAGTATGGCTGTGTTATAAAAGGCTGTCTGATGAAGATTTTTTTTTTGCATATGAATAGTCTGTTCAATAGAAAGTGTGCATGACATACTGGGAGGAAGATGTTGGCATTTTGATAGTTGAGGTTTGTTTGGGTGCTGTTCAGACTGATGGGTCAGCAGCAGCCCCAGTCCTTGGGAGCTGTGACCACATACCCACTGCTAATTAAAATCCCTTCTGTGAGTGCACAAAAGCAGAGTCCAGAAGAGTTTGTCAGAATGGTGCCTTGGGCAAGCTGTTGTAACAAACAATGTCTAGCACTCAAAACAGCTTTCAGGTGGGCAGCTCTCCTGTACAGGCTTGGCACTGCAGGCCGAGCTGGAAGCAGTTGGGAAGCCTCATATGTGCTCTTTTCCCAGTCTGAGCTGCTAGACCAGAGACACCTGTAGAAATGAAGGGTTTGTTTCTCTAGCTCATCCTCACTGTGTGCGGTCTCTGGAGCAAGCAAGCATGAAATCACTTTCCTCGTTCCATCAGGATTTGAATTACAGCAATTACTTAGTAGTAAGATTATGGTCAAGTGTCTGTGTCTCTCTTCTAATGCAAAACAGAAGATTGTTCTTACAGGGGAAATCTGGGCTGTGCTTTCATGTGCCCAAATAGGTCAAGGTGGAAATGCTGGTGCTTTCCTGTAACGTTAGCATCCCATCTGATTTTCGCTAATCGGTCTGCAGCTGTTAATCTTCCTGTCTGAAATGTAATCTGATTAATGGCTGCCTGGGCTTTGAACAAGAGTTACCGGCAGATCCTTTTGGTAGATGGCATTAGCACCACAAAGGCATCGTGGCTCACGTGGTAACAGCTGAACTGCTGGCTTCCAAACCTCTTTGCCTTTCCAGGTATAATGCCGGGCCGGTACAACCAGGATGTGGGACAGACCATTCCCGTCTTTGCCTTTCTCGGTGCCATGGTGGTCCTGGCGTTCTTCGTGGTGCAGATCAACAAAGCAAAGAGCAGGCCAAAGAGACGGAAACCGCGCGTGAAACGACCGCAGCTGATGCAACAGGTTCATCCACCAAAGACACCCTCTGTGTGAAAGCTCTGCCTTGCCAAAGATGACCTCCTTTGACTGCTTGCTTTCCGGGCCGATGGATCGCTCCCAGTGGAGGTGCAGTGAACGTGCACCTGACATCATCTCACAGTCTTTGGTGTGTGGAGAGAAAAAAAGAACCTCAGTTGATCGTCTGTACATAAAACTGCAGCTTTAAGCAGCTGAAGCCACCAAAGACTTGAATACTGTTTAAATGGCTGCTTAGTCACTACATATCCCAAGAGGGGGAAAATGGACCTTTTTTTTAAGCTGACCAAACTAAAATTTATTTGTTTAGAGGCTATTTTCTATATTTATTGTTGGGGAGGGCGGGGGAAAAGTCACTTTAAGGACCTCTGCTAAGGAAAAACAAGTGCATTTTTTTGGATGGAATGCAATTTTCTAGAATGGTATTAAGCTGAAGAGTATAACGTGCACCATTAAAGGAGGAAGGGACTGAGAGAGACCAGTACAAATCAGTGAGGCATACTCCTGCAGTTTATTTTTATAAAGCCAACTACCATGATGTTTTGTAATTTTTGGTCACGATTTCACCGTTGTTGGTGAAGCAGATTTTTCAATAAATATGTTACCTATATGAAGCAAAGACAAAGTGCTAAGTGGCTCTTCTTTCCACTTGCAGTCAAAGAGAGCAAATTGTTGACTAGAGAAGATTTTCATGTCACCTCTCTTCCCACCATATATTTGTCCTTACCAGTGGTATCCCAAGGAGCAGACTTTGCTTTGGAGCACCAGCCAGGCAGTCATACAGAGAGTGCTTGCTCTGAGTGAGCACATAGCTCTGGAAACCTTCAAAACTCAGCAGCACATGGTAAGGAGAAAGCTCCAAAAGAGCTGTATAAAAAACTGTTGTGGGGATGGCACCTGACAGCACTATGTGGTGTCACAGAGATGAAAACCCAGTCTCGTTGTTTGTCCTGCTTCAAAGCCTGTGGGTTGTCACTGGCTTAAATAAGGATGCAGGCACGAGTTTCCCTTGTCCGTGCAGTGCCGGTTAATGTTGCCATAATTGAAATAGCTTCTCTCTTTTGTAGTGAAGCTGTGGGGTTTTCCCTGCTAACTGCTTTCATCATTGCTCCAAATGAGCACCTTTTCCTGGGAGGAGCCAGGAGCTGGCAGCTGCCTGTATTTGTGAATGGAATGGCAGCCTGGGCAGGTAAGCAGTGTGCACTGGTGGATGGTCCTGGGTGAGTTTGTGGGCACCTCTGGGCATGGCTGGAGATGGAGGAGGCAGGGACAGCCCTGCTGGGCAGTCTGACTGCACCTGTCCTCTTAGGGCTTACCATCAGGGATGGGGGTGGGCTGTGGGAAGGGCACTGCAGGAGAGAACTTTGCTCCATGTGGTCTGGGACATGCCTATCCAGGTAGCCATGGATAGAGTTTGGCAGTGCATGAGTGTCTTGCAAAATAGACTGGGCAAACCAGGTTTCCCTAACTTGAAGAGTGGTTGCCTTTTTCCAGCATTTCTCTTCCGGAGGATGCACTGGAAGAGGCAGCATCCTGTTGCCATGGCAGAGCAGGCACTGAGCTTCTGCTTTGGAGCCATTAGTGGAAGCTCGTTAGGGCTCAGAAGATGGTCCCAAGGTTTGGCTGCTTGTGCCATCCCAGGTGAGTAGAGCCTCTTGCTCCTCCCTTTCTGAACATAGATCCATAATGATAGGGAGGGGGTTTTCAGCATCTCACCTGTGGCATTAGGGTCTCTTATAGGACCAGCCAGCAGCAGCTGTGCAACTTGTCCAGCTTGTAAAAAATCTGTCAGTAAAGATGTGAAATCTCAAGGGTCAGACCATAGAAGGGAAGAAGGGATTGCAGGTAGCAAAGCATAACTGTGGTGTTTTTATTTGTACGAAACAAGGACTGACCATTTGCATTTTTGTACCTTCTACAGTCTTCAAAGATAATAATGTGGAAAACATTAACAGCCCTTTTTCCACCTGCCAAGGGGACACAGCAGCAGGTAAAGCTGCAAACCCACAGGGACCCTCAGGTTATGGCTTGCAGCCCGGGGGCTGGAGCACCTAGATAAATGGGAGAAAGGGGGAAAAGTATAGGGGAGGGAGCCCAGAGCCACTGAGCAGAGAAGCTGTCTGGGGCTGCTGTGCTGGTGTGGGAGATGAGCTGCACCCCCTTGGTTTGAGGTTCTTCCATCAGAGGGAGACTGGAAAGCTTTGGTGCCACTTCTGAGATCGGTGCTAATGAGGAGGCTTGCTCCTCATCGCAGCACTAATGAGAGATTATAGCTCCACTACAGCCTTGAAACCAGAATCAAGCTGTATCAAAGCACCAGTTCGAATTAAGAGCCTTTCCCAGTGGCTGGTATTTTACAGCCCAGTGGCCAATTTCTAAGTCATAGAGGCCAATTATTTCCGAAGCCTTTGGTGTGCAGCTAATGAAGGCTTGGAAGGGCCCTTCTAAGTGTTTATAAGCCTTGAAGGCGGCAGAAATGTAATGGAGGTGGCAGGCACAATTAGCCATCCATAATTCCTCCTAGCAGCTGATTAAAGTCTCTTTATCCGTCTTACCGAGATCAGAAGGGCACATATTTGGGAAATCAAAAATGTATTAGGGGCTGTCAGCCAATGCCTGTGTGCTGAGGCCTGGGGCAGCAGCATGGGCCAGGACACACATGCTGCTGTGCGTCCCCCATGTCGGGAATGGGTCCCTCATTCTTGTGGGGTGCAGCCTCCTCCGTGCAGGTCCTCTGCAGCATCAGTCACCCCACCCTGTCATCCTGGCGTCCCCTTCGCCTGCGTGGAGCAAGGGGTGGGATGGGATGGCTCCTCTCCAAAGTCTGCCAGTGCAGGAAAGCGCCGCTGGGCTTTTAGCTGCTGCGGAGACACGCAGGGGTGCTGGCCTCATCCTGCACCCAACGAGCGATGGGGGTGTGAGCTGCAGCTGCCTTCCCTCGCCCTTCCCGGGGCACTCCGTAATGCCCCTTGGTGGCAATTCCATGCCTGGGTGATCAGAGCAGGATGAGGGAGGCCTCAGTGTGCCCAGCCCTGCGGTGACGATTCCGGGGACGGTGAGAGCGCGGGCCGCCGGCCCCTGCTGCCGGCGGCGGGGGGCTCCGCCGGGCTCTCCTCGCCCGGGCTCTCCTCCGCCGGCGCCGTCTTCATCCTGCTCAAGTCGGCGCTGGGCGCGGGGCTGCTGAGCTTCCCCTGGGCGTTCGGCAGGGCCGGCGGGGCCGTGCCCGCCCTCCTGGTGGGGCT
>VZTG01000029.1:26447-85371 GCA_013397845.1 Melanocharis versteri
CACGACACCCCTGTTCCGACCCTGGCGAGGGCAGCGGTGCAACAGCCTTGGGTTGGTGTTGCGATGCCGCCTTGGGGATGCTCTTTGCAGCTGAAGCCACACTTGTAGCTGGCTTGTAGCTCATCTTAAAGTAAATGGGTGTCTGCTTCCCTACATGCCCCAAAACCCCAGATTTAAACCCAAAGTATAGCGTAAGGCTGTGTCTCCATCCTTTTGCCGACCTTTGTTACCCAGGGCCACAAGGTGATCTGGCCGGTGACCTGGTCCCTGGCCGTGGGCCTGCTGGGTCCCCTTCTGGTCTGGAGGTGATGGAGGGTCGGCGTGGTGCTTCTTGCTGGGTCTGTCCCCGCAGGGCTCGCTGGTGTTCCTGGTGAGCGGGCTGGCGGTGCTGGGCTATGCCGCGGCTCTCAGCGCCCAGCCCACCTACCAGGGAGTGGTCCGGGCCGTGTGCGGGGCGGCCGTGGGGAAGCTCTGTGAGGTCTGCTTCCTCCTCAACCTCTTCATGATCTCTGTGGCCCTCCTCAGGGTCGTGGGTGATCAGCTGGAGAAACGTGAGTTGTTTCCCCTCACTGTGTTTGTGGCTTGCTTGGGGCCAGCCGCTCTCAGGAGTGAGGGGAAGGTGGTCCCAGGCGGGCTGGGGTCACCCCCAGGGTTTTCCTGGAAATTCTGAGGACATGGGGCTCCCTGGTTCTGCCATGGTGTGATGCTCCCGACCTCCCTGGGCCATCTTTCAGGGCGCAGCTGACCCCCCACTGCCCCCCACAGTGTGTGACTCCCTGTACCCCAATGGGACACTGAGTGGGGCCCCCCAGCTGCCCCCCTGGTATGTGGACCAGCGCTTCACCCTCTCAGCTCTCTGTGTCCTTGTCATCTTCCCGCTCTCTGTCCCCAGGGAGATCGGCTTCCAGAAGTACTCCAGGTACCACCTGGGCTATCCCTGTGGTGGCCCACCCCTAGGTACCCTGTACCCCAGGTTACCTCCTCCCAGGAACCTGCGGGGCCATGGGAACCCCCCTCCTCCCTTCCTCCTGGCTGGGTGCTGATGCTCTCCCATGCCCTGACAGCATCCTGGGCACGCTGGCTGCCTGCTACCTCACTCTGGTCGTCATCCTGAAATACTACCTGCAGGCAGAGAGCCTGCGTTTGACCGAGCCCCCCCAGCCCTCCAGGTAGGCGGATCAGCCCCATGTCCCTCCTGCCTTGAACTCCATGGCATGAGCAGCGACATGGGGCAGGGCTGGAGGCAGGGCAGGGGTGGCACTGGGCCCTGTGTGTGGTGGGGGTGAGCTGGGGACAACTCACAGTGGACGGTAGCTCCTAGCCCCTGCTTTCACCCCAGCAATACCCCTTTCTTCCAGAATTGCTGGGCAAGATTCCTGTATTGACATCCAGGCTGCACTGTTTATGACATGAAGGCTCCTTCTCCATGAGATCCTCATGCCCTTTGCTCTGTGCTTCCTCTCCACATGCCACAGGT
This sequence comes from Melanocharis versteri, assembly GCA_013397845.1. Taxonomy (NCBI): domain Eukaryota; kingdom Metazoa; phylum Chordata; class Aves; order Passeriformes; family Melanocharitidae; genus Melanocharis; species Melanocharis versteri. Next base: position 27,925 of record VZTG01000029.1, read on the forward strand.
CCTCCTCCTGGACCTCCATCTTCAGTGTCATTCCCACCATCTGCTTTGGCTTCCAGGTGGGTCACCCTGGCCCCTCTGGCCCCAGCTTCCAGGGCAGTGCTGGCAGCCCCCCATGGCATCCCAGACCATGGGGATGCCGTCCCTTGAAGGGCAGGTTGCAGGGAAGGGGACCTGTGGCTGTCACCAGAGGTGGCTGTGGGGCAGGACACAAGTGCCTGGGAATGGGGCAGAGCAGGACAGGGCACCCATAGGTGGTAGGGAGGATGCTGCGGGTGGGGGCTGTCCCTGCATGGGGTCCCAGCGCTGTCCCCACTTGCCTTGCAGTGCCACGAGGCATGTGTGGCCATCTACAGCAGCATGCGCAACCAGAGCTTCTCCCACTGGGTCACCGTCTCTGTGCTCTCCATGCTCATTTGCCTGCTCATCTACTCCCTCACTGGTAACCCCAGCACTGAACCCCTCTCCCCTTGGCTCATCCATCCTCCTCAGAATTCCTCTGTCCTGCTCACTGCACAGCTGCCCACCCCCACCTCCCTGTCAGCAGGGCTCTATGGCTACCTGACCTTCGGCAAGGCTGTGGCATCCGATGTCCTAATGTCCTACCCAGGGAATGACCCGGTCGTCATTATTGCCCGCCTGCTCTTTGGCGTCTCCATTGTCACCATTTACCCCATTGTGGTGCTGCTGGGCAGGTGAGGGGAGTGGTGGCAAGCCGCGTGTCCCCGCAGCTGGTGCAGCTCCCCTGGGTGCCATCAGCCCCCGCAATCCTCCCTCCCAGGTCTGTGGTGAAGGACTTGTGGGCAACCCCGAAGCGCGGGGCCATGGCGGTGTCTGAGGCACACGAGCGGCGGAGCCGGGTGGCACTGACGGTCACCTGGATGGCTGCCACACTCGTCATCGCCCTGTTCGTCCCCGACATCGGCAAAGTCATCGAACTCATCGGGGGCATCAGCGCCTTCTTCATCTTCATCTTCCCAGGCAAGAGTAGGCACGGGGAGGGAGGAAAGCGGTGGGGGGTCACTGGTGCCAAGGGCATTGCTGCAGTGGAAAGTGGCCTGTCCTGGCCCCGTTTGGGGGTGCAGGGCTGTGCTTGTGGGGGACAATGCAGTGGGGCTGAGCTTCTGCTCTGACAGCAGGGCTGTGCCTCGTGTGTATGACTGGGACCCGCAGCCTGGGGCCACGCAAAAAGTGAGTGTCTGCATGTTCAGCAGCGGTGGGGCAAGGGAAGGGGCAGGGGCAGGGTGTGGTATCCCATGGGCCGTGGCCCAGGCAGATCCCTGGGGGTCACCCTGGTCAAGGTGGGAGCCCTGCAGGTAGGGGGATTTGGGTATAGAGGGAGGTGCTCTACAGGGGCTGTGCCTGGGAATGTGCCTGGATACCAGGGTTGTGCCCAGGCATCAAGAAGGTGCCCAGGTACCAGAGTGACTTTAGGGGCAGAACGGCTGTGGGGTTTGGTGGCACTGGGGCTGGGGTGGAGGTCAGGTTGGGGGTCAGAGGGGCAGGGTGCCCCAAGACAGGAGGCCATCAGGTGTTCAGTGTCTGTTGTGCCAGGGCGGTGTGTCCCCATCACCACTCCTGTCTGGAGGGGCTGGGGCACAGCAGCAGTCCGTGTCAGGAGGACCTGACATGGTGCTGGTGGGTTTTGGGATCAGTGTGTGCTTAAGCATGTCTGTGGTGCCCCTGGGGGAGCAGCAGAGTCTGAGTGAGGATGGGGGTTGTGTGGTGGGTGGAGGGAGCACCGCAGGACATTGGGGTGTTGGTCAGGAGGGTGTTCTGGGAGGCCCATGGATGTCTGGGGAGGGGTGAGGGTGCCCCAAAGAGTGCCAAAGTGCTGGAGGGGCCAAGGCAGAAGGTGAGCAGGGGCACCCAGGTGGGTGGCAAGGGCTTGGAGAGGTCTCTTGGGGAGACCTGCCAGAGCATGAGCACATCATGAGGAGAGGGGACAACACGAGCTGGGGCGATGGAGACTGCAAGGGGACAGTCCCAGCCTGCCCGGGACAGTTCGGGAAGGAGCACGGTGCTGAGGACCCTACAACAGAGCAGCAGCCGGGTTTGGGGTGAGTGCTGCATCCCAGGGGCTTAGTGTGGGGTGAGGGGGGACTGTGTGCCCGGGGAGGTGCAGACGCAGGGGTCCCGGAGTTGGGGCTGGAGCCGGGGAGGGGACAGGGCTGGAAGCATGTGGTGATAGGATGGGGCTGGGGGTGTGTGGGAGTGGCCGTGTCTGAGCAAAACATGGGTGGATGTGCGTCTGTGCTCCTTCAGCAGGACCACTGGGCACAGGCAGAATTGGGAATGTTCTCGTGGTGGCATCTGCTAGCTTTTTGACCAAGGTTTGTGTGTCATTGCAGTGGAGGCTGGGGTTGACCCAGAGGGGCTGCTGGGCTCTTCAGCCATCCCCTGGCAGTGATGCAGAGGAGCAAGGCAGAGGAGGCTGACCCTGCAGAGAGCTCCACAGCCAGAGGAGCTGGGGTACAGGGGTGGCCTGTTCCTGAGGTCAGCTCTACCCCGGCAGCCTCTGCTCGTGTCGCTGCAGGGCTGCTCTCATCGCCTGGGGGGTTCTCTCCGTTCTCGGCGGTGCCTTCGTCTGTGGGCAGAGCGCTGCCCTGGCCGTGCTGGGGCTGCTGCGCTGAGGGACCACAGAGCCCCATCGTGACTCCCACCATGACCCCCCACCATCCTGCCCCGGCCAGATGCCCCGAACACAGCCACACCACTGGATCCCATGGCGGTTTTATTTGGCATCACTGTCCCCGTTGTACAGCGGCTAATAAAGACAGGAGACGGTATTGGCAAGGGTCCTGTGCCACACACCCTGAGGGACCCCCACGCACGGCGGGGTGGGTGTGGGATTGGCACAGACAGACAGACACACAAAGTACAGACCCCAGGAAGGAGGGGAGGCAGCCACCCTCATGCCTGCAAGGCACCAGCTGCAACTGTGCACATGCAAAGGAAACCCCTTGGGACCCTCCACACCTGGAAAAGACTAAGGGATGCCTTGGGAGCAGGGAAACCCCACCTCTGCCACCACCCTGACTCTCTCCTGGGGCACCGGTCCCCATCCCTGCAGGCACACACACACTGCACCAGGCACAGCCTCAACCCCCCGTCTCCTCCCTGGGTGGCCCCTGGGGACCTGCACAGGCCCCCAGCCTTCTCCCTGCTTTCAGGGGGGGCTCCAGCCTCCCACTTCCCACTCCCATCCCTCTTTCCTAGCGCCTGCCTGCCTGCACGCATTGCCCCCACTCGCTGCCTACCTATGTCTGGGGGATGTCCCCCTCCCCAAACCCTGCCAGCCCCTCCCTGGCAGTCCTTCCCCCCAAGACCACCCCACGCCAGGGAGAGATGACCCAGGTGATGGGGTAGCTGAGGGAGGACTCTCTGGGGTGGGGGATACACACATGGGGGTTTCCTTCACTGCAGCCAGGTCACGCTGACACCTCCCCCAGTCACGGCCACCCCGCAGAGGGGACAGGTGCTGGTGGGCCCCTGGCACCGACAGTCACTCTCGGCTCAGGGTGCACCAGGCAGCTGCAGGGGAACATCACTGGAGGGTCACACCTGCCCATGTCTCCCTGACCCCCACCCTAGCCAGCCAGCTCAGCCCATGCTGTCCTTCACACCATGCCACCTTCCCACCCTTGCTCCCCAACAACTGGAGAGGTGCTGGCGGCCCAGGGGTCCCTGTCCCCACCCTCTGGGGTGGCTGCCCTCCTACCTGGCACGGCCACGCTGGAGATGGCCTCAGGCTGGCTCAGCGTGTCCACCTTGACGTGCTGGAAGCCCTTGCAGGTGGCACTCTGCAGGTGCCTGTGCGGGAGAGAGTGGGTGACACCCAGCCCCTCCTCAGAAACATCATCCCAGCCCCCCACGGCACCATGGGCTCTGGCAGGGGCTGGGTGCCAGCAATCCTGCTCACTTCTTCTGCAGAGCACCCTGCCTTGGTTCAGGACAGTGACATCTGCCATCCCCACATCCAAAGGCACTCCCAGGTGGGAGGTGTAGAGAGACCCACCCCAACCCCCTGTCCCACTTACACGGACAGCCCTAGGACAGAGAGACAGGGGACACTCCTCACTCCTGCCATCAGACAGGGAACACAGCTTGGGGCTCAGCTGCTCTAACAACCCTCCACACCCAAGCATCCCAAAATGGGCTTTTTTCATCCCCTCCTGTACCTCTTCCAGTCCTCCTCGGTCTCCCAGAACTCATAGACGATGAAGGTGACCCCATCAGGCAGCTTCACCGCGGTGACGCTGGCAGAAACAGAAGGAGGAGGTGAGCCCCCACCATGGGGCATCCCTCCCCCCTCTGCAGCCACAGGTGTGCTCTAGGGTGGGCTACTGAGGGAGGACCTCACCCCAGCAGCCCAGGTAGGGGTAGCCCCCCAGCCCAGCACTCCCCAGCCCACACAAAAGCAGTGTTGGTGGCTGAGCATGATTACATCCCAAATCCTGGCTGTTTTGCCTCAGTTCTTCCCTTGGTCCTCACTCCAGCCCATCCCAAGCCCCCCATCTCCCCAGCCCCCCGACGTGCAGCTGCTGATGGTACCCACTGGAAGCAGTCTCGCTCCCCGGCCACGCTCTTCAGGTACTGCTTCAGGGAGCTGCAAAACTCGCCCAGGTGCTTGTGTGACACCGTCATCTCGTTCCGCACCAGGAGCAGGTACTGCCGGGCCCCAAACACAGCATGTGAGATGTGTGAGACCCACAGAAACACAGTGACCCCCCCAAGGGTGGCTCTGTGCTGCAGGGGCACCCCAGCACCCACGGGCGGTGGTCAGGCACACTCACCGTGCAAGCCGTGCTCTCGCTGTCCGACAGCCGCTGGTGCAGGTCAAACCAGAGGGTCTGGGAAAAGGGGAATAAGCAGCAGAGGGGGTGGTAGATTGGCTGAGGCTGCGAGTCCCTGCTGGGTGGGTTTCTGTCCCCAGCATTTGCAATGACTGTGCCCCCTTCTCTACAGGAAATGGGCTCCAAGAGCTGCTTGCACCTCCAGTCAGGACCCTTCACAAAAGTTCCCTGTGCTCCCATTGCAGCCAGCATCCCCAACACCATGTCCTCATCCCTGCCCCAAAACAGCTGGGCAATGTCCCTGAATTGTCCCTGGGATGGCAGGACAGTCCCAGCAGGGAAACGCTGGCCCTTACCTTGTCCTCCAGCTTGCCAATCAGCTTGGCCAGCCTGTTGATCTGCCCCTCCAGCCCCTCTGCCTTGGCATCAGGGGAACCTGTGCAGAGCCAGGAGACAGTGATGGAGTGAGGGGCACCTGCAGGCACCTCCTGAGAGCCCTGGGCTGCTGCTGGGACTTGAGTGCTCCAAGCCACCCCAGGCAGCCAGCACTTACCAGCCTGGAAGCTCTTTCCTTGTTCCCTGGAGACCATCCAGGTGCTGGGAGAGTAGCTGGGCACAGGGTTCTCATACCAGGTGTCACTCAGGCCGTGACCATCCTTGCTGGGATAGTGCCTGCAACCAGAGAGCACACAGGGTGTCAGGACAGCAGAGCTGGGCTCGCACAGAGTGGCATGAGCCAGCCCTGGGGAGCCAGCACTGGAACATCCTTTCTGGCAGCTCTGCTGATGATTCCAGACCCCTCGGAGAGCAACAGTGCCCACACTGTGCCCAGGCAGTGCAGGCTTCCTTCCTGCACCACCCTTTGGCATCAGCCAGGGTGAGGAGTGGGTCAGAAACAAAGGAATGTCAGTGGGCTGCTCCCAGCAGCCATCACTTTTCTTTCCTGCGTATGGAACAGCACAGCCCGCCTGGCACCACCAGCAGCCCTCAGGGACTTTTTCTGTCCTAGACAGACACCTGCAACATGGGGCATTCAGCTGTGCCCAGCCAGCTGGCTGTACCTTTTTGGGGCTGGTTTTGCAGTCCAATGGCTTTGGTGACTTTCAGGCAGGAAAAGGTGCTGTCACCCAGGCTGCCCATGCCTGAATAGCTGCCCATGAGCAGGGGCAGAGATGCCTGGCTGTGTATCCCCCTAAGAGACTGCAGCTGTGGTTCTCCTGGAGAATAGATACACATCCACTGTAGCATTTCCTCCACCCTGCTTGCTTTGTCTGGGTCTACAAAGCCCATTTGGCCTGGAGGTTTCTCAAAGCTCCAAAAAACTGTCCTGAAACACTTCCACAGATGGAGTGTCCATAATCACGATCCAGCCCCAGATCCTCAGTGGTCCTCCCAGGACCTCGTTTATCTGCAGGCCAGAGAGAATGCTAAGACCTGCCATCCTCACAAGGGCTTGCAGCTGCCGCCCATGTGTGTGAGATGGGAATGGGTTTGAGGAAGAATGACCCTCTTCTTTCTGCTCCACCAATAGGAAGCCTGAGGCACAGAGGGAGAGGCTGAGCAGCTCAAAGGATTTCCAGTGTTTCCTTCCAGCAGGAGCAGCTCTGTGCCAGCTGACTGTCGACAGAGGTGCCCGGGAGCCCTGGCTCCTCTTGGCATCTTTTGTTAGTTAAGCAGCTCCCAGCTGGAGACAACATGCTGAGTGCCCCAGAGCCAATGGGCACCACACCAGCCAGCATCTCCCTGCCCTCCTGTCCCTCCTCTGGCACCTGGCTCCTCCAAAGCACGATTGCTGGGCTCTCTTTCCCCAGCTACCCGAAAATCAGCCAGCGTGGCCTCCACCATACACACAGGAACACGATGTGCGGATCTGGTCCCCAAGAACATCTCCCAGATAAGGAAGCAAGGACAGCAATAAAGGTGGCAGGAGTATCCCTTTGCTATAGGCTGTGCAATTATACCATTGCTGGTCCTGGACAATCCCCTGTCAATAGACAGGAAATTAGGCAAAAACATACAGAGATTTATTTTAATCACAATTTAATGAGGTGTCCCCACCTTGGACCTCTGCCTTCGCACTTTGTCCTACAGCTCTTTATTATGGTGCTTTTTAGGTCACCTTTTTGTCTTCATGTGGATGCAGGAGATAATTTTTTTGTGGGATTTTTCCTTTTAGCTATTATCTTCATGAGAAAACAACTACAATACTCCCTCATTATGATCTGTGCCCACACATCAGCAAATAAAATCCAGCAAACTCTTTCATGGGCTCTAATTGCTCTGCCTGATATTGGGTTTGTTTCCACTTTCACTTGTTTTGCAGGAGATCCTACTTCTTTTTGTGCAAGGTTTGCCACGAAACAAAGAGAAGAAAGAGATGCGAGATGATGAAACCCACAGCATTCCTCCTAGAAAAGCTGGTGGGATGGTGCCAGAGCTGCCCTGGTCTCACTGTGTTCCAGAGAGTGCTGTCTTAGGAGGGAGCTGGGATTTTCACTCTCCATGTGCACCTCTGCCAGCCCATGGCTCAGGGAAGCCAAAACATCCCCATGCAAGCATCCCGAGGCCTCCTGGTTTGAAGGAATGGCAGGAGAGGGCTTCATTCCATGAGCGTCTGACAAACAGACAGGTTTCCATGGCAACCTGTCCTGGTGACGGTGGCACTCTGGGGAGGTGAGTGACGCTGACACCGAGGGGGGCTGTGCTGAGGTTTGACCTCTGCTGCTGGGAACTCCTCATAGCTTAGCCCTGGCAGCACTTGGGCAATCTCGAAACAGTCTCCTCTGTGTTGCCCAAGCTCAGTGGCATGTGCTGGGCTGCTGGGATGGGGACGGCCCCTCACGAGGCCAGGGGACAGCGTTGCCTGTCCTCAGAGCAGGAGCACCTTTGTCCTCTGGGTGATTACGCCCGCTGAGTGCTCTGGCAGGAGGGGCAGCATCCCTGGCACGGGAAGCTGCCCCTGTGGGCTGTCCCCGGTGCTCCTCAGGCACAGCCACCCCTCTGCAGGTGCCTGTGTTTTGCCCTGGGTGGGACCGGTGGGTTTGCTGAGACGCAGCCCCGTGCACCCAGCGCTGCCCAGCCCAGGGTGCTGCCCCTGCCCTGCATCCCTACACACGCCGCTCCTGTTAATGGGGACCCTGGGGACTGCAGGAGAGTAAGGGACAGGGCAGGAGAGACGGGTGGAGAAAAGCCCCCAGAGTCCAGGAAGCCGGGAAGGGAGGCAAAGAGAAAGGCGGTCACTCCCCTTTGCTCCTGCACAATGTCTGCTGCGTTTCCCTCACCCCACAGAAGCATCCTCCTCCTCCCCTCCTCCCTCCTGCGCCAGAGGCGGCCAGGAGCACTGCAGACCTGGCGGGGTTGGTTTGCTCGTCGATGGCATCCACAGCACTCTCCACGGAGCTCAGCAGCGACTGGGTCTGGTTGGCCGTCTCCTTCAGCAGGAAGCGGGTCACGAACTGGTCCACATTGCTGCCGCTCTCGTACACCTGCAGAGGCACACGGTGAGCACGGTGAGTGCCAGCACCGGCCCCGCAGCACCGCCAGGGTCCCCAGCCAGTGCAGCACCTGCCCAGCATCCCACGCCCAGCCGGTCCCCTCCATGTCCCCACGATGTACAGAGGTGTTACCCAACGCCCACAGCTGCTCTCTAGCATAATCCCGAATTACTTTACTATTGCCTTGCAGCCAGTGGGTGCAGGTAGGAAAAGTACATCCTGTGCTTTGGAGATCCCTACTCGGAGAGCTTCAGCGTGTTATACAGTGCCCTGGTCCACAACAGTATGGCCAGCCCAGCACTAAAATTAAAGGGGTTTGGGATGACTAACAGGGCTCAATGTGCTGTTTGACTGGCAGAAGCTCCCAGGGTAATACAAACTTTTTTAAGACAAAGAACACCTAAAAATATTTTAATAGCACAACTGATCTGCATGAAGCAGCCAGGGCCCCTCTCCCAGCATGGCCTTGCTGAGCTCTGCCCATGGCACGGTTCCCCTCCTACAACTCCTGACAGTCACCAGCAGAGGTGGGACACAGGCACAACCAGAGGAACACTGGCACAGCTTGTCCAACACTGACCCAACCAATGCAGCATTGGTTCAACCACTCAGCATCAGAGATGAAAATATTTGCAGTGAAAAAAAGGCTCCCCTAAACCCAAGCTTGCCAGCACCACTTTTTCACAGGCTCTTTCCCACCCATCAGTGCCTGCTGGGACAGCACATTGTCCAGGCAAACCCCTGCTGGGCAGTCTGTCCCTGTGTGCTCACACCTCCTGGCATGGGACTCCTCTGGGAGGGACTCATGAATTTTTGGAGCCATGAGACAGGGATGGATGCTCCTGTCTCCCTGCATTCCATCAGCAATGACCACACTCAGGAGATGGGAGTGGTCCCAGCACTGCTGGTTATCTGAGCACGCAGCAGCATAGTATGAGCACCCCAAGCTCCCCAAAGCAAATTATTCCTGTTTTATGGTGAAGCTATTAACAAAGGTTATTTCCATGGCAACTGGAGCAGCTCTGCAAGCACCCAGAGGGCCTTTATCTCCACCTTTATCTCCCATATTAAATCATAAAAGAAGAATGAGCTGATGGAAAAAACCCTTTGGGGAAACTGATCACAGAGCTGATTTCTCACACCTGGTTTGGTACGGAAGCACCAGTTTCTTGATGGCTTCTTGAGAATCCAATTAGCAGCGGTTAATGGTTTCTGTCTAACACCAGAAAACTTGCTCCTCTCCCTGTCACAGCCACAGCATTTTTGGGGGACAGGCACGATGTGGGGATCCTTGGCAAGCGGTGATGCACAGCATGGTGATGGTGATGCTGGAGCCATCTGCCACGCAGGGTGCCCTATCCATCAGCTCCTGCACCTGCTCTCTGCAGCACCACTGGGTGCAAGGAGGGAGATGTAAGGAGGGCAGGACCCACGGGCTGCACCGCTCTTTCATCGGCACAGCCTGTCCCAGGGCACTGGTCAGATGGAGACAGGACTGTCTCAGGGCACTCCATGGGCTGCAGCAGATCTGCATGAGAGCCAAGCACTGGGATGCCCCTCGAGTTTAGGGGATGCATTCGGCAGTGCAAAAGTGGACCCTGGCACCTTCTGAGCCTTTGTTCAAGCAGGACCATGTTCCCTTCCACAGCCCTGCTGCTCTCCAGCACAGCTCAGCCCAGCCCACTCCACCAGCATCGTTATCTTACAGCCAGGTCAGAGAGAGGAAAGCATTCCACTGGCTGGTTGGATTATGGTTTTGATTGAGAATTGGGGGTTTCTGGGACATGATTTGCCTTGGTGTGGGCTGGGGCTGGATGGAAGCATGGGCCAGAGTGAGGGGCTGCCTCCATGCCCTGAGGCCCCCACTGCTGCTCCAAGCACTGATACACTGCAAAGTCACAGTAATTCACCATTAGTGTCCCTTCCCAGTGGGATCTGTGACCCTGCTGCTTTGTCCTCTCCTCGTCTCAGTCATCCAACCACATACCACAACTCCCACGGATGTTCCAAGCCCATCCACTGATTTTACACCTGTTCTGCGCTCTTTATCCCACACTCAGTCTCACTCACAGGGGTTTGAACAGTGCACCACGGCTTTTCCATTTCAATCCAAGCATCAAATAAACAGGGTACTATTCACCTCCACTGCTCTGCTGCATGCCAGGACTCTACAGTCCGTCTCCTGCAAATGCCACCAAACAATATCCCAAACAACCCTTCCCATGATTCATGATTCCCACGACTGCTCTCCCTAGCCAGGGAGCCTGCTCCTTTTGGAAAACAGTTTTTATAAATGCAGAGGCCATGCCTGGTGCTGTCTGATCATCCTCTGGCTGCTGAAATATAAAACTGTGAGAGTATGTGTAGTTAAATGTTGAATTTTTTACTACCTAACCACAGCCTATAATCTTGGTTCAGATTTAGGAAAGATCAAACAGGTGATTCCCACATCATTTAAATCAGTTTAACTCCCTACATACAGATTCAATGGATGGATGGATGTCAGGTAGTAAGTTATGCCAGCAAGTGCAGAGAAAATTGGGGTGTTTGTGAAGATCTAATGCTTTTTGACAGGCCAGTAAGTCAAATAAGTCTGAAATCAAAACAACAGTGATTTTTTTTTCTCCCACTGAACTAACTGGCCATTTGCCAGCCCAGCTGTGACATTGGCTCTCAGGACCTGAGTCAGAAACACGTGTGCTTAGAGGTTTTTTTCAGCAATCCCTCGGGCTCTTCTCTAGCACATGTCTTTTTCAGGGTTGCAAAAACAAACCATTAAAAAGACCAGCTATAAAGGAATCCTTCCCATTGTCTTATTAAAACATTTGTCATACTGTCCTAGTGAGATTTAATGAGGTTTCGTCTCATTAATTCCACCCTGAAGAGTTATTTCCTCCTTGCTTAGCTTGAGAAGTTAAAATATTTATGGAGATCATATAATAATTGCTGCTCAATGAAGCTGCTTTGTGCCAGAAACTCTTGCACATCTCCAAGCCTGCTCTTTTCCATCCATCATTTCCAGGTAAACTCTTTGCTGAGCTGCCTGGCCTTGACCTCTGCTGCTGCAAACAGGTGGCTCTGAGTGTTTGCAATGAGCAGCAAGTGTAAAAACATCATTGAAAGGATGGCCTTGAGATTTCTGTGTTGATGGCTCTCAGGAGAGCCTCAGAAAGCGTCACGATTTGACAAACCAGGAGATGAGAGAGAGACATTCAAAAATGAGAGAAGAGTGGGAATAGGACAGCTTGCTTTATGGGGGAAATATTGCCCAGGGCTGGGTCTCTGGTCAGTTGGCTGAGGTCCAAGCCCCAAATCCTCCCCCCTTCTTCACATCATAGGCTTTTCATGTGTCTGCAAGGCACCTTCCCACACACAGTGGCAGCCAGCATCGGGGCACAGTCTGCTCAAAGCCCCACCACAGCTCTTCCAGCTTTTCATTTCCACATGCACCCAACACAAAATTTCCCAAATTCTGGCACAGATTAGTGAAAACACCCCTGGGGATGTGTTACCTGTGCAAACCACAGCTGGGCTTTGATACTGGTGAGTGCATGGACTTGCCAACCAGTGCCAAGTTTCCCTTAGCAGACATTGCAAATGGTTGCCTAAAAATGGGCTCTCATGGCCAGGTCCTCGTGGGTATCAAATACTGGGGAATGAGAGTTTTAATGCTGTTGAACATCTCAAAGCTTCTTTGCTGGCATTTTTAAAGGTCACTGTTCAGCTCATTAAGACTACAGGATGTAAAATATAGATTATTTTGCACCACCCACGAACCCAGAGACCCACTGTGACCTCCCCATAGCCTCCCTTTGCCTCACAGGGTTACAACCTGACCAACAAGGCTTCCCAGTGCTGGCTTCCAGTGAGACTGGCCAAACTGGCTGACAATTACCACGCCTGGGGGCACTGATGACTTCTCCAGCTGCTAATAACCACAGTCCAAGCACACCCACAGAGCGAAGCCACCAGACTGAGAAGGCTTTCCAGTTGGAAACCAAAGACAACTCTGTTTCACCCACACTTTTCCTCCAGTTAAAAAAACAAAACCCAACAACAAACCGATTGCCATGCCATAAAACACCCATGAAGCCTCATCCTGGGATGATGGAGAGGTTATCTTCCACCCACCCAGCCCTTTAAAATCCAGGCATGTGTTGCACTGTAATTTCTGAGTGGCTGATTTCAATTCGTTGCTCATAATTGCCTGTTTGCTTCCAAGAGATATTTTCTTATAATTAGAATAACACTCAGACCTGCCTCTTTCTCCTTTCCCTCCCCCCGACTTTTAAATCCCTTCCAAAGCAGAGACCCAAAACTGATTGCCTGGCACATAATCAGTAGGAGAAACCTGAAGAGAACAGGCATTTAAATAGTTGATAAATGAAAGCATTACCATATGAAAGACCCTCAGCCTTCCCGAAACAGCTCTAAAAAACCAAATGAGACACCTGTTCAGATTAAAGAAATGACAACAGCATCATATGGATTTTAAAAGTTTTTTGCTATAAAATCCTCCTTTTGCAAATGTCAGTGTTGGATCCTGCTCATCTCATGCTTACCTTGTCTGGTCCTGAAGGTCTCCTTGCCAAGAAATTTATCACAAGACTTCTCTATTCTCTCTATTAGAGAACCTCCCTGCTGCACTGGAATCCCATCATTTCTTGTGCAGCCGCACAGACGTGAAGGGCAGCTATCTGCTGACCCACCCATGGGCTGTGCTGCACATCCCCGAGGTCACCAGAACCTTCTGGCCCCTTTGCACCCTGCCCACTCACCCAGCAGGCAAAGAACAGGCTTGGAGGTGTGGCTTCCTGCTTCCCACCACCCTGGCTGTACTCAGCCTTTTGCTCCACACAAGTTCCTAATTAGCTGTATTTAGCACCCACAAGGCAGTAACTTAATACATGTTTTATTTCAGTTTTCCAAGGAAAGTGCAGATTTTGTTTTCCAAACAGGACCTACTCAAAGGACCCTGCAGATGTAGCAGTGTGGGATGGTCAAGCTGCTGAAGGCTCAGCCTGGCTGTGCCACCTGCTTATGCTTTGACTTGCTCCCAGCCTTTCCTTTTGGTGGCTCCTTCAAAGCTGCTCGTTTGGCAAGACAGCAGCACTGACACCTGGGGGATCCATTCCCTTCACCATACAATTTACCTAAATCCAGGAGCAATAGACCTAAAATGGGAGGGAAGAGAAGGAAAACCATGTCCTACGGGAGGTCCATGAGAGCTGGAGCCAGAACAGCACAAGCAAGACCTCCAGAGAAGATGCTCTTCCTTTTCAGAGAGAATGGGGGGACATGAACTTTGCAGCAACAGACAAGCAGAAGAGCAGAGAATGAGGATCTTCATCTAAAAATAAGTTCCAAGAGAAACCTTAAGATTCATCTCCCTGCCAGTCCCTGCTCCCCACAGTCTGGCAGCCCAGCTGGATCTCACGCACAGCCCTGTGGAGCTGGCAACAAAATTGCTCCGGATGGCATCGCACGGAGAAGCGGCTTTCTGGTCTGGAGTCTGAGCAGAAAAGTTGGGGAAAATTCGTTTCTTGCAGAACTCAAGTGGCACATTTTGTTTTAATTTGTGGTGCAATATTTTCCTAAATCAGTTTCAGAGAAGAGTTGCAGAAATACTTTCTGAGAAACTAAGCAAGTGCACCTCCTTTCCTTTCATATTATTCTTCAACTATAAAGTTCCATAACTTTTCCAGAGATCAGCATCTGGTTTTTGCTATAGAAATTGATACAGAAATTGTTCAGAAATGTGTCATTCAAAATACATGGAGAATTAACTCAACCTCTACCAATTCACTGACCCATCACCATGCTTTTCTTTTTTCAGCCACAGCCACTCAACAGGATTGCATCTTTAAATGCATCATAGGAGTGTTTCAGACCTGGCTGTGCTGCCCTGCAGTGGCACCCCAGGGACTTCAAACCCAGGCTAGAAGTCTTCAGCTGTTGTTCATGTAACCACCATGGGCCACAGCCAGAACATGAGCTCTGTGAGACGCCGTGAGCAGCTCACGTCGTTTGGGCTGGGCACAAGCCAGAACTGCCACCACTGTGCTGCTGTCCCACCCTGCCAGGGGTCCATCTCCTGCCACAGCACAGCCCTGCCCCAGGAGCCTGACACCCTCAGTCCATTCAGCAGAGCAGGAGAAAACCTGCTGAATTTAAATGAAAGGCTGAGATAAAGGATTAGCTGGAGGATGGGAGGAAAATATTCTTTTTGAGGATTATTTCTACTGACTATTTTATCTCGAGGTGTCATCGTTCAAAAAAGAGCAATATCACTTTTGGCAAGCTTGAGTTTGGCAGGTAAGAATGCAAATAAGAGCACTCTATATTGCTGGTCTGGGCTGTGCTGTAAAACAAAAAATTCCATCCACCATTTTTAGCATCCAAGACTGCTGGCAGATGGTTCTTGCTCTGGGGCTCTAATTGAGCTGCTCAAACAAGCGCAGTTTGCAGTTTGCTGCTGGGGGCTGAAAACTGGGGGGGACCCACGGCCAGCCTGGCACCAGCAGCAGGGAGGGGACATCTGCTGCAGCACCTCCACTGAGCCCCAGGAGCCCAGCATCTCCTGTTCACTGCGATTACACCTCCTAAAGCAGAGACAAGAAGGGTGGGTTGCTGCAGGGACGATTTAACTCACAAATAACATGCAAACCTATTCATCTGTAAGTAGATACCTCTGAGCTCCCTAGTGCTGCTGGAGCAGCAGCAGATGGTATTGAAGGTCAGTGCACTCAGTTTTCCCTTTATGATTTACGTATTCTCACATCTGAATAATGAATTTTAAGGGGAAAATGCGTTTGCAGCTGCTTTGGGTACAGTGCCAGTCCATAAGACACATGTGGTGTTTGGCACCCTGACAGGAGAAGGCTCGCAGGGGGTGTGTGTGGTGTCACCACTTGGTCATATTTCCACTCCAGGTGCATTGAACGAGATAACAGAGAGACTGGCAGTGGAACTGTCAGTGAGCAAGCAAGGAGTAAAACACTGACTTTCACATCTCGTTGCTCTCTCTCCAGGACCAAAGGTGATGCTGAACACCAAGCAGAGGCTGGTCCAGGGCCACCCTCAGATCCTCAGGCCTGCTCCATGAATCCTTCCTGCTGTACCCTACTCTTCCCTGAAGCCAGTCTCATTCTGGTATGTGCATGGGGGTTGCAATTTCAGGTCCAACTCTGGGTAATTTTGCTTTCTGAGCACTCTCCTTCCATGTGGGACAGGGCATGCACCAAGGTCAGTCACCAGTGCTTCTTGGACCTGTCCCCTGCCCAACAGGAGCATCCACAGGAAGGAATGATTTGACTTTGAATCTGAGCTGCTTCATCCTTGAAGATCTTCATCAGTCAGCATCTTTTGGATTGCATTGCAGCTTGCTTTTAGAGTTTGCCTCAACACTTAAGGTCAGCCTTGCTGATGCTTCCATGGTCAGTCCTGCAAAATGCTTAATTGGCAGAAGCAGGGAGCAGGAGCAATCCCAGTGCAGCTGGACCTGACAGGAACAAGGCTAATTGAGCCTCTCAGGCTCAAAACCCCACACTGGTTTTCTACCAAGCTAAGTCACATTTCCCGGGGTGTCTGGGGGAGGGTGTGCAGTGGTACCCACCAGCTCTGCCACGCCCGGGCACTTCCCCTGTCACCCTCAGAGCTGGCAGGGATGGTGGAAGCATCGGGTGGGCACTGTCTCACACTGTCCCCTAAGGCAGGGGACTCAGTGACCAAGGGGGAGGGACAGCACCACCCTGGCTCTGCTCTCCCAGCTCCCACCGTGCCCCACACGCCCTCCGACACTGGACACAAACTACGTCCTTCCCAGTCGTGTTGGGTTTGGTATTTGCTGACTGCACTGTACAACAGTAAAAGAGAATTATTAAGAACATCTCCTGCTGTCAGCTTTATTTAGAACCCAAAAGTTCATTTCCTTTCTCTCCAATTGAACTTTGCATTTCCAATCGTCACCGGCAGTCATTTCAACGCGGCACAGGCATCACTGTATTGGAAAATAATTACAGTGACAGATTTTGTTTTGCTGAGACCTTCCACTACTGAATCTAATTACTGCTGATACTTTACGAGCTCCTCCAGCACGAGATAATTGCTGCTTTCTCTTTTTATGAGCAAGAAATAATCAGTTGTCTTTTAAGGTGAGAAATATAAACAGCAATTAAATACCACGGTTCTTCATGCCCTCTCGTCAGCTCTTAGACAACACAGAAAAAGGTTAGGCTTCACTCATTGTTTGCCATGAATACATTGTTTGAAAGGCAGGGAATAGGAACGCTCTTAAATGATCAATACTTTTCTCCAGCTTAGGAAATGTGTATTTTATTATGGAGAAGCAGGAGCAGCTCACAAGCAAAGCAGTTTGCTCGCAACTCGCAATGCTCAGCATCATCACCCAGCCCTTTGCAGGATCTGGCCACAAAAAAAGGTGTAGGGACAGCAAAAGGCTCGAGCATCAGGAGGCACAAAACCACTCTTGACTCTACCAAAACCTGCTGCTTTGGCCATCTTTCCCATCTTCCAGTGTTTCTAAAAATATATATTAAATGTACAAATCTTTTAAACATCCTGCTACCCCATCGGCATGGGGCCCCTGGCTACAGCATCACATGGGGAGGAGATGGAGCAGAAGGAAACTACCCCATCCCTGAAAGTGCCCAGGGCCAGGCTGGATGGGGTTCTGTGCTCCACTGGTCTAGTGGAAGGTGTTCCCCTGGTGGAACTTGATGAGGTTTAAATTCCTTCCAAACCAGATGTATCCTGTTTGAACACTGGAGACAGGTTTCTCTACCACCCACAACAGCTTATTTTCTGTTGGGTTTTCTTTTCCCCTGCTTCTTTACCTGAACAAAGTGCCTGCCTTTGAATAATTCATTGATGAGGTTTGTACCACTTTGTTCACAAAATCACAGCGGGGAACAGTCTTTTTCATTAAATATTACTTTGCCAGCTCCTCTCTGTGATGGAGTCTTGCTCTGCTTACTCCCTTGCCAAAAATCTGCCAGGCAGTGAAGAGCAGCACACCCTACAGGCTGATAAAATGAGGGGATGGGAGGATGCTGGGGCAGCACTCCCTCAACTGGCTTGAGAAATGCCTGCATTTGAGAAGAAGTGTTGTGATCCTTCAGTGTCGCAGGAGGAAGGTGCCTCCAGTGCTCCAGATCTCCCTGTTTCTCTCCAAAAAATCATGATGGAGGTGACCAGCTCAGGTTTAGGTAAATAACCTTGGCCTGTTGCAATTAAGGCAGGTGAATCCTGCCACAATTTGCTGAATCAAGGAGGGAGAAAGATGTTCTTCTTATGAGTGGATTGGGGTTATGAATAACCATCCTGCTTCTGCTGCAGATGTCTCATGCAAGGTAATAGCCAAATACTCAGATGCCTAATTTATAAGCAGGGAATAGACCATCTTCCTCTTGCAAAACAGTAGGAAGAATTAGTCATATATATTCACATCACATTGGAAAAGCAGTGGTGGAAGGCATCACGAATAGCAAGCTGGAATGAATTACTGAGATCTCTATTAGGATGTTAACATTTTTTAAAAATACTTAGTTGGCAAACCTGATGGTCATGAAAATTGCTAATAATGAATATAAATGAGACATGAACAGACACAGAAGCTTAATCATAAAAGATGAACTATTGCTGTTGTCCTGATTTTTTTAACCCTTTCAGGATGTTGATAAAAAATCACTAACACTTCAGACAGATCAGTGCTTGGCCAAAGACTTTTGCCTTTATGCTAAGACATCAACATGTTAAATATGTGCCTTCACTTTCCATGCTGCCTTCCTCACAAATATCAAAATAGATGGATTTTGATCAAGCAAAGAAATCAGGCTCTTTACTCAGCGGCAAGAGGGGAGAGAAATCTGCCATTTCCCATTCTAACTCCTAAAACTTCTTATCATTGTCACTTCTTTAATGTGGAGTAATTTGAGTTTCTCCTTTAGCTTCAAAGATAAATGGAAGGGCAATTTCAATTTGGATTGCTTGCAGGAGGGCTGGAGTTGGATTGGGAAGTCTTTACAACTGCTTGGAAAAAGCAAAACCTTCTTCCCTGGCTTGGTCCTCAGCGTACCGCCTTACTGCTCACCAGTGAAGGGGAAAACTACTTTTTATTCATAGTGGCACAAAAGAACAATGCAAATAGGGTTGAAGGTGGAAGGGGGAGAGAGGATTGATTATCCTGAGGCAATAAATATCACTGATACAACCCAGCTGCACTATTAAGTGGTATGGAAGGACAGGAAAATAATTTCAAAGGAACTAAAGCTCTATAAACATTTCTCTCAGCCTGGCAAGACAACAAATGAGTGGTGCACCTCTCAGCAGGCATGTTTATATGGTACATCAGCTCAGATTTTATAGGTATTCATAAATGAAGTTCAATATGCTTCTTGATCAGTGTCACTGTCTATAATAGTCCAGTATCACTAATATACATGATGGATTTTTTTAAGGGCTGAGGGCTGCTTTGCACATATAAACCAGGGCATTATGTCTCGATTTTGGTGCTTGCATGATTCCTCTGCAGTCCTTCAAACACACAGCGCTCTAGTTTCTAATACAGCAGCTTCACACATGAGGAACAGTGTTTGGGAAGCAGGACGCCTTCCAAGGTGGAAGCTGGATTTAAAAACAGCTCTATAATACGAAGTTTCCAAAAGCCCTCTCAGTGATTCTAACAACAACTCATGCATGCAAAATCCCACCCCAGAGAGCCAAAGACCGTGTTGTCTGCAGAACAGGAGGACACAGCACTGCTGAAGAGGATGAGAACCTTTCAGATTTATGTGCTCTGTTAATGCCACCTTTACACTGCTCACTCTGAGCCCGTGAAACTCAAGGTGCAGGAAGGAGCACTCACCCGTTTGGTGTAGTCCATGGCCTTCAGGATGGAGAGGTTCAGCATCTCCAGGGAGGCCAAAACATCTTCATAGTCTCCCATATGGTCAGCAAAATATTCTGGGAAAACCAAGAGAAATATAGTGGGAACATGTTGATGTAACTTGAGGCTGCTTGGCACAGCAAGATCTATTATTGGTGGTAACATAAACCTGAGAAGATGGTTCCAGGTATATTTTTATACTCTATGTCCTCAGTCAAAGTCACAATTTGTCCTGCAGGGATAGGAAGGGGTGTGATTCCCATGAAGTTTGGGACCATTGCAAAAAGGAGATGTAAGACCCATAGCTCCCATTGAAAAGAACTCATCAGGTTCTTTATTTCCATGCCTACTTCTGCATTTGACTGTGTATGGTCTCTCTCCCTCCTACTGCTGGCATGGAGGAAGAGGTCTCAAAAGAAATCCCCTTTCCATTCCCTTGACATTCTTTGTCACTCGGAGCATCCAAATACCTCCCAATTCACCCCAGTTTATATGAGCTGAGACTGGCCTTACATCTTTCCCTACATTCCTATCACATTTGCACCTCAGCCCACAATCACAGGTTGAACAAGACTTTTACTTTTGAGAGTAAAATATGCCTTGAAAGGAAGAGAACAGAGCTGCAAGCTGGGCCCAAAATCACGTGTTCTCTGCAGAGAGGGAGCCACTCTTTCTCTGTGCCATCCTTATCCTTTCCCTGTTCCTGGTGATTGATACAGAGTACAGCAAAAAGCTGTTCCTTAAAAGCCACCGGCGCCGTGCCTCAGCACCAGGACACGGAGTTTCACACTGAGGTGACATCTCTGTGGAGCGCATCAAGACATAAACTTCAGGAAACAACCCCACTAATTAGGTTTTCTTGCCTTAATTAGAAGTGCCTATAGCTATTTACAGTCTGAGAACATACCCAAAGGGAAGAAGATTTTGGCAGAAACCGGAATGTCACAGCATGACTGACAGCAGCTGTTCCACCATAAGTAAACAGCTTATTTTCATTACAGTGTGTTTGTTTGTGTTTTCCTGCCTACTTGGGAAAGAAAAATTGAGCAGATCTGTAAGGTAAAGACTTTTTCTAAGTCCTGAAATAAAAAGCTGGATCCATCCATTTCAGGAGAAATGAGCTGCTGTGGGCACAGCACAGCCTTGAGACTGACCAAGGAGCACATGGGAGGAGAACAGAGTTGACTTTAACAAAGCATTCAGCTCTGCTGCTTTAGCATTATTTATTCATGTGAAGCTGCAGGGCTCAAGAAATACCTTTTAAGATGCTTGCAACATCTTATAACACACAACCCATTTCAAGAGAGACACCCCAGCTCCCGTTTAGACAAACTGAGGGTTTATGTTTAAGACTTAGAAGAGAGGCAAGCAAATAAATTACAGGCGAGGGCAGGTATTCAGCAGATAACAGATCTAGGCAGGAACTTGTGCTGATCAATCCTTTCTCTGGCTTCCCCTAGCTTTCCACAGGAGGTGATGGGTTTATCTCCCTTCTCTCCTGGCAGCTTCACCCCTGGGAGAGGCAGCGAGATGGGATCACGCTGGGTGACAGCCATGTAATTTTCTGATTTTATCAGAGCGATGGAGAAAGCCGTGTGGGGTCAAGCAGTGCCATAGCTACCCCTGGATTTCCTAGCAGAGTTGATGGTACAAGCTGTGGGGGTTTGATTTCTTGGGTCAGCTGGCAAGGAGACCTAATGCAGTAAGAATGGAGCGATGGGAACAAGCCCATCATATCATCAGCAGACCAAAAGGATTTTATGGAAGCCTTTGTTTCTGGCATACCAAAGCAAGGACAGGCAGGAATAGCCAGTGGAATGGGGAAATGTTGCTGCTTTTGCTACCAGCTTGGACGCTCAAAATGGTGTGGGCAGGGGTTGAGTACACCAGGAGGAGAGAAACCCTGGGCAATGTCCTGGTGCAGGCACACTCATGGACAGAGAGGCCTTTAAAGTGTAAGGAATAAGGAGTTACTGCCTGGTGCTGGCACAGGCACCCAGTAACCCCATCTCTGACTGCACAACCCACTCCCAGCCCAACTTCCAAAGGCTGTAATTAGTGACAAAGTGATGAAGGTAAATGGTGAAGACCTGCTGAGGTGGCTTCATATGTTCTTCTGCATCCTGGCACAGGAGGGGAGGAGAAGAGATGGATGAGCTCTCTGCAAGGCCACACACCTCTCTTTCCATCTCCTCCCAAAAAGCTGGGGGGCTGGAAACATTGCCCAATATCAAGCATCCATAGAAAAATACACCTGAATGAGCAGCTTGAGTCACCTCCTATTGAGGCAAAACCCTTCTGAAACCCCAGCAGGAAATATTCCCTTTCTGGTCAAGGTGTGGGACAAAATAATATCACAGATTTTCTGTTCAGCCTTTAATTTTGGCAAGCTGTGGGAGGTAGAGCAGAGGTAGTGTACCCCTCAGGCAGCCTGCTAGGAAACACCAAGGCTGGCCTAGGGAGAAACATGTTCCAGGTACTGCAGAGGGATGCGGGTTTATCGAACTTCAGAGCGAAGCTGGAGGCCACGACACCTCCAGAAATTAAACCCCAGCTTGTTATTGAATGGGTTCCATGTGCTTCGCTTAGCTCTGACCCCATTTGTGCTGCAAGAAAATGAAAAAAGTTTTGCCAATTTTCCTGTGGAATAAGGGGCAGAGCAGCAGCAGGGGTGAGATCCCCCAGCTGCTCAATCTCCACAGCCCTGCAAGCTCTGTACTGGGTTTCATGCATCCTTCGAAGGCCCTCATGCACACAAGGATTGCTTTTGCCCAAAAAGAGGGACTGCACTCACCACACAGCTCCTTGGTGTCCACATTGCTGGAAGAGGGGGAGAAGGAGGCAGAGGAGGAAGCAGGAAAAAAGAAAAAGAAAAAAAGACAATGTTAATGAAAAGGACAGATGAAGGCTGCAGTTAGAATTTCCACAAGCTTAACTCCAGATGCCCTCCTGCAACATCATCGTCACCCTCAGCATCCCCCAGCCACCAGTGGGGACAGCCTGTGGAGAAGAGAAGGCTTGGTGCTACTCAGGGCAACTTCAGCATTTGTGCAGCTGGAACAGGTTCACAAGTTATTTTGGATATTCCCTGAGAGGGAAATGGGTACCTGTACATCCCCCCTGAGGGGGGACCTGTGCCCAAGGGGGACCCAGCACACCTGGCACATCATCTCCTCTGGCTTCCTTACCAACATCCAGCCAGGCAACACCCTGGTGAGGCACTCAATATGGAACAGGAATGTGTTTGTTCCCATTACTCAGAATAAAAATTTGCAAAATGTACTTTTCTCAGTGGGCCGATTCTCCTAATCCTGCCCTTATGAAGCAGCTCTTGCCCGGGACTCCCTCCAGAAAAAATCGCACAATTACTTCTTAACACATGGACATTTAGTTTATGTAACAACATCTCAACAGAAAATCTGCTTGGGAAATAAAGATTGCTGCTAATCTCTTTGTGCCTCCTATTCCCACACAATTGTTAGTGCCATTCAAGGACTGGAACGATCTCTTAATAGAATTATATTTTATCAATCCATTTATATCCTGGAAAGTTATTTCTTTAACTAGACTCATCCCTGCTCTGCCTAACCTGCCAGCATAAGTGGATTAGTGCTTTCACTGACAGCATCCTCCTGCAGCCCTGCCTTGATGCCCAAATCGAGGCAAACACAAACCCCTGGAGCTCGTGAGGTGCTGCTTGACAGAAGCGTGCCACCTGCCCTGTCTCCTGCTGAAAAAGCACGTGGTGCTGAATCACACCCCCTTTTGGGTAAGTGATGCCTGTCATGGTGTGAAGAAGCCACCTCTTGTCTGGAGACCCCCGTGGTGCAGGACACACCTGCAGGGGTGGCTGCTGTGGCAGCCAGCAGGGCGGGCAGCGCACGCCTCTCTGCGAAATGAGCTTTTGCTCTACTTTATCTTCATTCTCTTCGAGACTTACCATCCTCCTCAAACCCTGGAATTACTTCCCTGAATCCTACAAACCCCCCTGGGGATGCTGTGGGCTCAGCTTCCCTGACTAGATGTTCTCAGGGCCAAATCCAGTGAACACACAGATACGTAGCACTGTGCAGCAGAGCCGCTCCTGATCCCGGGAGCTCTGGCAGCGCGCAGCACTTGGGCAGCAAGTGATTGCCAACACGGAGCTTCAGCAATGCAGCAGCAGAGGAATTCGGGTGAGACCCCCAGCAGATGCATTTCCAACACTGGCACAGCCCATGCCAGCCCCAGGACCATGGCTGGTTGTTCAGCAAAGCTCTCTTCAGCACGCAGCCTGGGAAGTCAAATGCTGCTTTCAGGCACATGCATAAGAGCAGTTTTGACATCAGCATCACCCACGAAGTGTTTCAATAATATTTTTCAGAAGACAGTTATTGTTTATAAACACCTCCTGGTGTGGTTATGGGTTTGCAGCTAGGGCATGTTACTGAGAAAAAAAAAATCTATTATTGTGTTCCATGCGATTCTGCATTGTAATAATTGATCTGCTGCTGCCAAAATTGGTCTTTTATTTCCTCACATCTTGCCATTGTATGATTTAACTTAATTGTACTTGAATGCTAACTCGGCTGAGAAGTTGCTTTTAATTTTAAGCCATCTTGCCTTTAGAATAAGCCTAATGAAAAAAATTACTGAAGTCACAAGCTGACTTAATAAAACAATATGATAATGTTTAGATGAAAAACTGTAAGGAGAAATCAGTGGGTACTTGAGCAGGCTGCTTCCATCCCCCAGGAGTTTGCCTGCTGGGAACATCGCTGACACAGAGCCACGTCCCCACCACTGTTACAGGGGGGGTTCTGGCCCAGCCTGGGAGCTGCACAGCACAAGCCATGTGCAAAACCCAGCTACAACACAATTTACAAGCTGATCTGGTGGTTTAATACTCTAGTAATTAACCCCCTCCATGGGTTATGCCAGTAGGGATTTCTATTACGCAAGTATTCAGGATCTGGGGTTGGTTCAGGCCTCGTGAAATGGGAAGTGGCAGCTCCTGATGAGCTCCCTTGTCATCCCTGACCCTTCATCCCAGAGCTTCCCTTCAGAGGATATTTTTGGAGCCATCACGTATCACAAAACCCTTCAGCAGAAAAACATTTAGGTGAGCATTAGTTACCAATTTTTTTTCAGATGCCAAACATTTAACACTCCTGTACACAATAATAAGTTAAAAAGAAAAATCACAATAAGTTGTTCTCATGTTTTCAGGAAAAAGATAAAGAAGTCTTTCAAGTACCAGAACACTTGGCTGTGAATTAGCTTTCAATTTTTATTACATTAATAATATGACTAATTCAAGAGCTTATTGAAGCCATAACACAACTAACTAAGCAGAATATAATGAAGTTTAAGTAGAAATGAAAGAATAATTAAAGATTTCCGTGTCATACAATTTTTTCTGCATAGTAAAGACCACATCTATCTGATCTCGTTCCAACACAAAAGTTTTTCTTTCAAAGGAGGAAAAAAATCAAGAAGAATCCAGGTCTTTTAGAAACTCAAGGCCTTTTCTCTGTTTTCCAACCAATGAGGCTGCAGCATGGAGCAGCACAACCCTGCATCCCCAGTCTTGCTGAGGATGTGCACCCTTTGAGGTTACTTTCCAAGGCAAATATACACTTTGGAGATCCTCCATTTGCCATTTGGGACCTAATTGCCCCAACAAAAGTAGGAGGCCAACACAAGAGCTCAGATTTCAACCTAGATCACCTTCTGAAAAGGCAGAGCCCAAGCCATGAACGACTTTGGCCACAAGGAAGGATTGTTTATTGCTCACCACTCTCCCTCATTTAGACACTGGGATCGTTTGACCAGATAAAAATATTGGCAATGGAGAAATAGTTTTCTCTCCTGGTTCACATCCAACTATTTCAAAGAAAAAGAAAAGACCTCTAAGCCTGATACTCCTCCTGCGTATGTGGGAGTTTAAAGAGCAATGACCATGCTGTGAGAGCATCCCCTCAGTGGGCTTAATTAAGTGAACTTGCCCAGAGAGTAATTACTGATGCATGACTCGTAGGAGCAAGAGGCTGCCCAGTGTAATGGCTGTGCCTCCTGCACACTCCAGAAAGAAATACATTTCTCCCTACAAAGCCCCACCCAGTGTTAAATTGTGTTTTGATGAGCACCTGAGCAAAGCAGGATCCCTGGGAAGTCACATCTTTCTCTTGCTGTGTCCCTGATTGCAGATTGTCCATGGTCAGGCTTTCATCAGAGCTGTCCTGCACTGACTCTGCTGCTTTTCCATCACTTTATAAGCTTTCTTTGTTTCTGTACCTGCCTTTCTTGAAACACGATGCCATCTTTGAGACTTTATCCCGGGAAGAAGGCACCTTCAGACAGAGGACCTGTGTCCCACAGGTGTCCATCAGCCCAGGGGTTATGGCCTCAAGCTGAGCACCCCAGCAGCCAGACCTCTGGGTGGGGGATGGCACCATGCAACCTCCAGGTCTTGGGTCAGAACCTCCAGCTCGTTGATCCAGAGCAGCCTAACACTTTGTTAAAGCAAATCAGTGCTTTCCACCTGGAAAAAAAAATTCCCCACGATGATTATTTGCATTAGCTCTTAACAAGCAAGCCCAGTGGAGCACAGCACAGGACGGGGGCACCCAGAGAACATCCCAGGAGGTCTCAGCATGGCAAAGTCAGGCATGTCCTGGTCCAGTGCTGCTGCTGGCCTGCAGAGGTTCCTTCCAACAAACACAGCCAGGAGCCTGCAATCCAGCCTCTCTCCCTCTCTTTTCCAGCATCTCCCTATTTCCTGCTTTCCTAAGGCTGATGGTCTCTGGCTTGCTGTCATTAACATATTTTTCCAGACTTCAGCTAAAGAGAGGAGAGGAAAACTTATCTCAGAATGAAAAAGATAGTGTGGGGAAGTGGAGCATGAAATTCCCTTCCTGGGTCTCAGCTCAGCCAAAGGAAAGGTGTCCCAGGCATTCCCAATGGGCAGTACAACCAAAAACATAATGGCAACTCAGAAGTTGCAAATACATCAAAGTCTCATCTTCACGTTTCTCATGCAAATATCTGCCTGGATGTGCTGCTCAAATGCTGCTCAGAGCCCGATCAGCTTCAGCTGAAGATAATAACCCTTTTCCTTGGGCAGATGAAAGGTTTGCATCAGCAGCCACACGGCTTAGTCACTTCACCAGCACAGAAAATGGAGGGTTTTTTCCCTGAAATCACGTTCTACTTTTATTTCCATCTTTTATTCACAGCTTTGGGTTTGCTGCAAGGCTTCAAACGAGCACGGAAACAAATTATCCTCTAGCATTAGCCACCTGCAGAACTCATTTTCATTTAGGAAAGACTAAAAAACAACAAGTGCAGCTGGAAAGGATTATTATATCTGATGATAAGGCTTCTAGTCCCATCATCAGCAGCGCTGTGTTATCTCAACACCTCAGAAGTGGCAAATATGCATCCAGATGCCTACTAAGGGGTCACAGATGGTCACTTCTGATCATTAGTTTCTGAACTCATTGAAACATTTTTTAAACAAGGCCCAGAGAGAGAGAAATTATTCCAGGCAGAGCAAGAGAAATACCAAATATTGGACGTCAGCCAGGAGCTGAATAATTCGAAAGAATTAAACAACTTTCCAAGCCCATCATTGTGTCTTCTGGTGAATCCTGGTAAATCCTTCCCAAGACCTATCCAAGTACCTCCCCTTTACCCACCTGCTTGCTTAAAAAAAACCCCCAAAACCATTCTTAAGGTATGACTTAAAAAAGGACTTCCAAAATCTGGTGTGCCGCATGCAGAGAAACAGCAGGAGCCATATGCCAAGGCTGTCCACCACCACAGGGGCATCCAGCCACCTGCAGCTTCCAATGACACAGGCAGAGAAGGATTCAGAACATCTATCAGTTTTGGCTTTAATTTCTTCATCTGTGGCAAGCTGGCAGTTAGGGCTCTGGTGTCCACCTGGCTTTACTTTAAGGGATGGTCTTTATCTGCTGCCAAATGTCCCTGTTTCTTGCAAGACATAAATTTGAGGTGTGCTTCAGCAGGAATAATTCTAAGGTGCACATTCTGGTGCAGGCACAATGGCCTTGCTCCCTGCTCGGTCCAACAA
The DNA here is from genome assembly GCA_013397845.1 of Melanocharis versteri. Lineage (NCBI taxonomy): Eukaryota > Metazoa > Chordata > Aves > Passeriformes > Melanocharitidae > Melanocharis > Melanocharis versteri. The sequence goes on from VZTG01000029.1 coordinate 55,195, forward strand.
TAAACAGAGTGAGCAGTGAGCCTGAAATAAGCCAGCAGGTATTTGCTTTTTCCAGCGGGGCAGGAAGTACCGTGTATTTGAACTCTCAGAGTGGATGGAGGAGAGGCACGAGGCACGAGCTGACACAGGGCTCATCATTCACTCCAGACAGAGGTTTCTCCTAAAATACATGTTACATGAAAGAGGAAAAGTTTTGCAGAGTGCATATGGATCACCACCTAACTGGGACACGTCCAGCACTGAAGCACAATGATTTAGATTAAAACACCTGTGGAGAACAGCTCCCATGGGGGCTCCCGAAGGGGAGAAAAATGCTGCCTTCTCCAGAGCAAAATGAATAACTTTTTTCTTCCTTGGTATGTGCTCCATCACTGAGCACCTGGTGAGCACAGTAAGGGCCTCTGAAAGCCCAGCAACAAAACATGTTCTTCTCCAAAGCCCTGGTAACACAGAGTGAAAAAAAAAAAAAAAGAAAAATAGGGACAAAGAATTACCCAGAAACAGAGAGAAGCAAAAGGAGGATTTTGTGTGAAGTTTTCACACATAAATTTTGTATTACAGTCTCATCACCTGACCTGTGGTGCAGGATTGGGGTTTATAACACATTCTTTGAACTTTGAGAGATGGTCTCTTTGCTCCTACTTACCCTTGCTATCAGCAGGATTTCCACTCACCAGTTTTAAGGCTGCAGTCTAGTGTCCCCCAAGGCTGTTCTGCTCACCTAAACTTCGGGTTTGGCTCCTTCCTGCTCCTTGCACATCTTTCCTTGGGATTTGGGCAGATGATGACCAAGACAGGGACAGCTTTGCTCCCTTCCACCGTGTGACAAGTGTGGCTCTCTGCTCAGCAGGATGGAAGGTGAGCAGCACTGGGGCTGCACAGCACGCCTGCATTCAGGCCCACTGTGGAGTAATGTTTCAGTATTTAATATACTTTAATAGTAATCTTTTCATATGGTTTTCTCTGCAGCTCCTTGCCTTTATAAGCCATCTGAGTTCTCATTAACTCAGATTCTGCCTAGATCCAGTTTCCAAACCACATGCCCACATTCACTGGAAATGCTGGTGCCCAAAGCTGTGAGCTCTGCACCACGTGCTTTCCTCTGGAGCAGCAGGGCAGCAGAGTCCTCATTAAAAGCCAGTAATCTGGAAAACACTGATTTTTCAAGGTAAACTGAACTGACCTTCTATACAAACAAGCACAGTAAATCTGGTAGGCTCAGGATAAAACACACTCCTTTATTCACCCTGCTTCAAGGCTGTTCCCTCCCTACACAACAGGACCCCGTGAAGCTGCTGCAGTCACACAGGGAGTCCACAGTGGACTTGCTCTGCCTACAGAAGCACAGAGAGAAACCAGCAGGTCTCAGTTCCCTGCAGAGCGCAGACAGGCTGGGCTCCCCCTGCCCAAGCCAGACAAAAAGCACCTCAGATATCCACATCTGTGGTTTCAGCATCACCAAAGATGCTCTCTCAGGTGACCTTTTGTTATGATGGGGAAGATCAGCAGAAGACCTTTACTACCTTCTCCTCCTCCTCGATGTGGGAGCCCCACGGCAGATCCCTGAGTGTGTCTGGTGGCTCTCCTGGGGACAGTCACAGCCTCAGCAAAGAGCCTCAGCACCCTACAGCCACTGCCCAGCCCAGTAAAACCTGTGGGGTTTACAGGCAGACCTGCCCCCTGGCATCCTCCCACCGTGCTGGAGCCTGAGTTTAGCTCAGAACAGCTTTCACACACCCACAGTAAGGTGCCTGTGCTGCAAATCCTATTCCAGATCTGATTGCAAAAGAAAAGGAGACAGGGAAAAAATGGGTGGTTAGCACTGAACACTGACTCCTAATTGATACATCATGAGGCTGAACTCCCCAGATGGGTGGCACACTGAGGAGCAGCAGATCCAAAAATGCCTGGACTTGCTCCAAAAAGCTTGTGATCCTGGAGTGCAGATGCCCTGCAGAAAGGCAGTTGCCATAGCACTCCACATGAGCAGTAATTAGGGATGTGATGGGAAGATGTCTCTTCTCCAGCCAGTGACCTGCAATACAGTTGCATTCATCTTGTAGCAGTAATAAACATTATAAAAATGACATGAGGAGGTTGTTGAACTTGCTAAATACAATCCCTGAAGTCCCAAACCATCCAAGTACAGGTATGGGTGCAGCAGCTGAAGGGCCCTCTGCCCACTGTGGTCTCGTTAGCTCAGCTCGTCAGGGCATGGTGCTGATGACACCAAGCTTGTGAGTTTGGTCTCTGTAGGGACCATTCACCTAGGAGTTGGACTTGATAATCCTTGTGGATCCCTTCCAACGCAGAATATCCTATGAAATCTCAGGTGCTGGTCTTCTTTTGGACTCATTCCCACCTCTCCTGGCAGATCCCCTTACCTCCACCACAGTTTTACACTCGTCTCAGTCTTCAAGGAAAGGGTTTTGGTGTGGGTTTTCCTGTCTCTGAAAAATGGGGAAACTCTTCTGCAGTGACAGCTGGTGCTCTCTGAGAGGCTGCCAGGAGTGGCCCTGCTGGCCCCCAAGGAACAGGGAGCGTGTCCCTGCTCCCCTCCCCGTGGGGAGGGCGAGGGCTGCGTGGGGCGTGAGGAGCACCGAGCACAGGGTCCATGCACAGCTGGGCTTGGTGTGCCCGTGCTGTGCTAACAGGAACACTCCTGCTGACACAACCAGCACGGGCACTTCGTCAGGGGGAGGGGGGAGGATTAAACCCTGCTTTTTGCAGCACAACTCTAGTTTCCATTTCCTCTCAGGGACTCAATATTTACCATAAAGATGAAGACCATCACAACACAACACATTATTTGCTAGTTTCTCATTTTCAAAGACTGCTGCTGTATTTCAAGGCTGCTTCAGCTCCTCGCTCCCTTGGCATACTGATGCATTCTGCAGCCACGGACACTTACGAAACACTGGTCATAGCTAAGCCAAGCCTCCATGTAACCCAGTTTCCTCTGTACAGCCACAGGTAGGTGTCAGAAATAGCACAGTGAAGACCCCACTTGCCTCTCCACCATCCTCAGAAAGTCCCAAGCTTGAAACCATCCCCAACACAGACCAGATGCTTTCTTTCATCAGTAGTTTCAAGACAACCAAAACAACATTTCCTATGTGGTGAAGTGTTTGACAGAACAAAACACCCAGCTCTAATTACCAAGGGCAGCAGGAAAAGTGACTGAATATGGATAAAAATGAAACTGTGGTTTGGATGCTGTTGGAAAACACGCTCAAAGCTCTTGCTAGTTAAAAGTCACTTTTAAATGTCACTTTAAAAAAAGGCAGGAGCAATAAACTGGCACCTGCAAAGCACCAGACGTTTGTTATTTCGTTCATCAGCAGCTGCAATATGGCACTGCAGGCTGCCAGCCGGTGCCACACCCTCAGCTTTGCCACACAGCTCCAGAGCTGGAGGCCGGGTCCTGCAATGGACCAGGCTCAGCATCTGGGAGGCTCTGCCCTCCCTGTCCTACGGCTTCTAGAAAACAACATCCCAAATGCAGCAGAAAGGGGCAGTTTTCCACAAAGGGCTGGTCATGAACCCGAATCCCCAGACTCTGGGGAGTGCAGGAGAAGCCCAAGGAGGAGCAGCCCCACTGCTGCCCTTCACAGAGCCCCACACCTCGCTGCCCACGGCCGGGGCACCACAGCCCTCTGCAGCTCCACTGTGGGCAAGGGGAGGCGTTTTCCCCCTTCCATATTCCACCGGGGCCAGCCGGGATCTGCATGTTAAGAGCAAAGATTGGTGGAGTTGTTTCTGCCCAGGGAAGAAAATTCTGGGTGATTAAGGCAATGCCCTCTTGCCTCATTCCTTGTACCTTGTAAAACCATTTCATGGTTTATTGTCACGGTTGGCCAGAACCTCTAACCACTCACTCACAAAAGAAAAATCTCTTGAAAAGCTCACAAAAACTCTGAACAAGATGATGACAGAAAAAACCTCCTGCTAACAGCATGGTTAATATGCTGAAAAATATAAACACTAATTTACTAAGCTTAATCCAACAGTTTCTAAAACAGTCACCACCTTAAGTAAAATAGACACTTAGTACAGTATGAAACATTTTCAAGTCTCGGAATGTGCCAAATTCCTAATAAATTACATCAAAACCCTCTTTTTTTTTTTTTGATGGATGACTTTTTCTTGAAAAATATCACTCTGCCCACAAGTGCATCAAAAAAATGAGAAGGCAGGTTTAATTGCAGCCTACAGGCAACTTAGCTGCTAGGAGGGATGGCATTTCCAAATTTATTAAATTGATGATTACTGTATTGATTATATTCATCGCCTGGCAGTGCCAGGCAAAACTGGGACTGTGGTCCTTGGAAGGACGGGCTGGACACGCCGTGGTCAGCACTGAGGCAGCACAGGCAACTTCTTTGCTCTCAGGGTCCCCACCAGCTCCACTTTGGAAACACAGCATGATTTTCTGTGATATTATCATCACATTGCATTGAGATAGCTGATTATTTAATTTTGACATCCTGGTCCCATGCAGTGTCTTCAGCCCCCATCCTGCAGCACAGGCTGCTTGTAAACCCAGCTCCTCATCTCCCATATGCATTCCAGCAGCAGTCAATGCAGCAGTTAACAGCACTCCAATTTTGCTGTCAGGCTTGTTCCAAGTGATCAGCCTCAAGACAGACTTTTAAATGCCAGCTGTTGGCGCTGCATTTGGACTGCTGTGAATGTAAACTCTTTTACGGGGATAGTTGCAGTAACTATTTTGGTTTTGTGCAATACGGTTTCCCTATTTGCAGAAAAATATAAAATAAGTAACAGGAAGGAAAAGAACAGTTTCAGCCTCTGATGCTCATTCACAAAACCATGACGCAGCCCTCCCGTTGAGGAGTGCTCAGTCAAGTGCTTTCCTGCTCCTCCTGGGGCAAGAAAGCCAAGGGATGCTGAGATCTTTCACCCTCACAGGGGCACGTTAGTGGCACAAACACCTCTGGCTTGCAGCAAAGCTACACTTCAGCTGTTTTTCCACACACTTCCCTCCACTTGTTGGCCATCTCCTTTACACCAAAATAAGCCATTTATCCACTTTTTTAAGCTCTCATTATTTCTTTTAGCTCAGTTTTCAAAGCAAACCACTAAAACAAATAAATACTCTTTTTTGGAGGAAGGAGATGATCTCTTATGTTTTTATGCATGAACTGTCAACAGTACGAAACAGTCAGAAATGGCCTTTTTTTGATTAGTGAATATTTAACATTTTGCCTATTTCCACTTGATATGGAAGCCTGGGCTAATCCAATTTCTATTGGTAATCTCTGTAATATTGAACTGCAAAAGAGACAGGGATTGTTCAGAGCTCAGCTGAATGGGTTGCTAATTGCCAGAAGCAAATAAGATATTGAGAACATGAGGTAAAATTAAATCAGCCTTCTCCTCCTTTTAGATTTTGCAGGTATCTTGTTTATTGCCAAAGTTGTATGTAGGAGAGGAAGAAATCAGAGCAACAAATGTGCAGGTTTGGACATGTAACACACAACTGGCAGGGAACAAGTAAAAGAATAGTAAAGCAAGAAATCTCTGGGCCTTGTTGCTGTATTTTTCCCAATATCTCTGTTTCTCATGCATTCTTTTCTCCTGCCATTGAAAAATTATCTAAAAATCCAGTCGCAAGGTAGACAGCTTGCTCTGCCTACGAAAGAGCAGCTGGACACATCTGCTGCTTGATGCTGGTGCCCTAAGCACATTTACCCAGGAAAAAAACCCTGATAAATTTGCAAGATTGGAGCTGCAAGCAAAGTCTACAATCTCTTTGAATGCCCCAAACATGACTCAAACACAAGTGGCTGGTTAGAATGAAATATCTCAGTCACTTTTATGGTTTTAACGCAAGATCTTGGTGTCTTTCCATTCCCTAGAACAGAAAACTGGTGATGCAGAATGGCCCTGAACAATCCAAAAAATAAGGGGCTGAGCCCCTTTCCCAGCTAGAAAGGCCTCTGATGTGACACTCCTTCACTCCATTTGCACAGATCCTCTGCAGTAAACACCAGCCTGCTGCTCCCAGAGCCAATCTGCCTCAGTACGAGACACGCTCTCCCCAGGGACCCGGCAGAGAGCCTGCCTGGGAAAACACCTGGGAAATAGGATTAGAAATAGAAAAATGTTCTCAAATGTTAGCTCAAACAAGATTCTGTGCACGTTTTCAGCTTTGTGTTTCTTGCAATGACCTTCCCACCGGGCGATTTGTTTTTAAAGCCCCTTTTCTTTGGTGAGCCTGAGACGTTCTGTGCCTCTGTCAGCACGCAGATGCTGAGCACCAGCTTTGGCACCAAGCATTTCTTCACTTAAATGAAAAATAGAGCACAGTATAGTTTAAATGACATGTTTAGAGAAGAATAAGCTAGGACTCAAAAACATCTTCCACATAAACAAAATCCACCAAATGCCCATGGTCTTGAGAGCCAGAAATTAGAGCAAGACATGTAATTTTTGTGCAATCATTTTGTCCCTTTCAGAAGAGACAAGAACTGTCTCTTGAATCAGTTAATCAAAATCTTGGCTGATTAAACCAGCCGTAGTTTGTTTCCCAGGGAGCTAATTGAGAACATTCCGTATTCAGAAATGAAGCTGGTTTAAATGGGCACAGCCATCTCTGTAGTGCAGGCTTCAGACAAATCCAGCACTCCACTGAATCAGGTTTGCAATGCAAATAGCCAAGATTAGGGAGGGGGAGGAAAATAAAATCAGGAAAAAAGTACTCAGTCATAATCATCATTGTTCTTGCTCAAGAAGTAGAAGCACTTTCTGTTCAAATTTGGGAGGACTGGATTACAGAAACCCAGAGAAAAGCACAGACAGCAGAGCACTGCTCCTGAAGTCTCCCTGCACACACTGGACTCTCTCAGATGGAGACTTCTCACACCAAAGGACACCACACCTAGGGTGGGTAGTGGGAAGGCAAAGCACCTCAGAGTAGTGCCTGGAGGGACTGTGGCATCCAAACCAAGCAGCAACAACAGACCTTTTCCACCAGAGGAAAATAAGGACTGGGGCAGAAGAACAGCAGGCTGCTGTCCAGAAGGTACTGAAGGTGTCCAGGTCTGGAGCAGGATTGTGTGCTGGAAGGAGGCTGTTGAGAAACTCGTCTTCGCCTTTGGGTATTGATGCATTCAAAGTAACAGAGATTCAAAATTAATCTGTAGAAAGTGTAAGACCCATTTTGAGAGCTTCCAGCCCCGCAGATGCCCTGACAATGTCAGTAAAATCAGGGGCAGCCCAAAGCTCCCACCCTGTCCTCACTTCACTGGCATTGTGGGTCCCTCAAAGTGCTGGAACTGAATGCACTGCTGGAAGCAGCACAGCTATGCTGGTAGAGTGCTCTCGGGCCTGACATGCTCTGCTCCACTGTGGGACTAATTAGTGCAGGCTGAGAAGCTCGTCAGGATCATTACCTGCCTCTGAGGTGGCCCTGCACGTGTTCCCCAGCTCTGGAACTGAACAGGTTGGTAGCTACCCTGACCACACCTGGCTGCATCCCTGCACCCTAAAGTGACCCCAAATTACTATGATTTATGATACAGCTCCCTGTGGTACTGGAGCAGCCGAGGGGTCAGAGGAGGAAGGTGGCTTCCTATTCTCAAGAAGGATGTTGTTCAGCCACCCAAAGGCAGGTGGTCAGTTTTCCCCTCCGTCCCCTGCAGTTACCCCTCTGGACCACCCCCTGCCCCAGGTCAGTGCCTTGAGGGCTGGGAGCTGGCACTGCCAGGTGCAGTGCAGGCTGGAGAACTCAGGAGGCTTCAGTTCTCCATCTGCCACGATCCTCTGGCAAAAGTGACAGTCTGGGGAAGCTGCAAAGGCTTCTGAGAAGCTGCTGGTAATTATCCTACATGCACACTCCAGCCTTTTCTAGTGTTTGCCACTGGAGAGAAGAGCTCATTTAGAGCGGGGAGAGGGGGAGAACTAAGACATTAAAAGAATAGCTGTAAGCCTAGCGAAGAGATAACACATGACAGAGCAGCAGAATGCTAATGCCGTGTCCTTGTCTCCTTGTGAATGGACCTGTACAGCTCATCGGAGCAGTCCTGCTCCAGTGAGCAGATCTCTCCCCAAAGGACTGTCCTCTGCAGCTATGAAAAATGTACGAGAGAGAAAAGGAGTCTTTAAAATCCCCTGCAAGAACTACACTTGTTTGGTCAGCAGCCACGTCTGACATCCCTGTGCCTTCCTGAGGGCTCAGAGGGGCTTCTTCCTTCCGAGGGGATGCAGAGTTAGTGCCAGCCCAGGGAGCTGGCAGAAGATGGGAGCTGAGTGTCAGACAAAGCAAGCTTTGTCCAGTATCACAGTAACACCCTAAAGGGTTCATCTGTTCATTTGTGACCCTAAAACTTGTTTGACTTTACATCTGCAGTGACTTTTACCTTTTCAAATTGATACATCTTTTTAGAAAAAGTAAGAAAGTGTATAGATAACTCTGCAAATATAACTGGATTTCCCAGGTAATCATTAATCCAATGTTTTCTATAGCTCATTTCTGCCACTAAACAAAAAGTATATATTTAGTTATGTGTGTCCATACATCATACATATACATTGCACATTATTTGTGCTGTTCCAGTAGCCTTGGTATTAATAGTCACATATCATTACCTCTCCAAAAATCTTCAGGCAGCTCCCCAAAGAGCACTGCTGAAACCTCTTGAAATAACAGCTAAAAGCAGTGGTGAAAAGCTACCCAGCAATGTCTTGTTCTTGCCCCCCAGCTGTAGCTGGGAGGAGAGAAGGAGGGCAGAGAGTGTGAGCAACAGAGAGAAAAATGCTACTTTTTTGTTGTTTTTAAGTAGCAGCAGCTTTATGAATATAATTTTGCCAAAAAATGCCAAGAGAAACACATGGCACATTTTGCATGTTCCTGCTGCCAGAAGAATTACCTGGTGATGATGGGATTTACAGCACAGTTCTTGCATGGAGATACCTGGTAATAAAACCCTGGGGTGGGTGTTTGAAGCCCATGCCCAGCACCCCACACCATTAACGCCCTAGAGACACTTCCCAGGCAGTCGAGAAGAAAGGAGAAAGCTCATTAATGCTGCTGGGTTATTCTGGAATCTCCCTTTTCAGCTCAGCCTCCTCCTAAGTGCACCCTGCTGTCAGTGGGGTGTCTCTCTGGGCCCTGGGGTGCTGGGGTAGAAGCACAGACTCCTCCAGCTCAGGGCTGACTCTCCAAAGAGCACAGCAGCTCCTCTACCTGTAACCCTCCTCACCCTCCCACTCCACTGCCCAGCTTTTCCCTTTTCCACTGCCTCCCCAGCTAATCCCAGTCAAGAAACTGGTACAGACATTTATTTTATCTGCTCCAGTAAGGCAGCTCCCTGCTTCTAAAAATACTCCAGGAAATTGAATCAACATCTTGTAATTGGCTGGTAGCAGCAATTACTAATAATCAGCAAGGACTTAATTTTCTTCATTTTCTACTCTTGCTGTAATGTAATCTCAATAGCAAACTTTGTTTTGCACACTAAACAAACACAATAGCCAATATGAGAAAAATGGGGAGATAAAGCAGAGTACCAAAAAATTAAAAATAAATAAACTTCTATCAAACAGCAAAAAGCTGTAATTCAAACAGCCTTTGGGGAAGATAAAGTTAATATTGTTCCTGCTTTCCCCTGTAAAATGGAAAAATGAAAGCTCCACTCCAGTTCTCTTGCTCAGTGGCAGCAGCACTCAGGACTGCAGTCGCAGTGCCTGGGCAAGCTGGAGGCAGCATCCCCCCTGCCCAGGCTCCCACAGAGCTGCCAGTTTCCTGTGAGGGTAACAAAAGACACAGCAAGGCGCAGAGCACACATGACTTGGACTTGAAGGACTGTACTGGACAGGAGACTGCAGTCAAGCAAACTGCTCAGTTCATAGTGAAAAACACTTCTGCAGAAGGAAGCCTGGCTCTGAATAGGTTTTCTGGAGACTGAGACAGCTCTTGCAGATTAAAAACAAGGAATATTTTCCTTCCCCAACTTGATAAATTTGCTGTAGACGTGCTTTCTAAATCAATACACAAGTGCCAATTCGTGCAAGGATTTAACTTGGAAGCGTGACCAACTCGTTGCTTTTCCTTCCAGCCAAGAACAGCAGATGCTCTGCTGCTCTCTGCAAGTATCAGTCCCTAACAGGTATTGATGACTGTATCAAGCCAGCTTGGCTAAAGACAAATCCTACTGAATTGTGGGAGCTCTTGTCACGCTTGGGAGCTGCTCAGCAAGACCCCTTGCCAGCAGCACTGCTGCATGGCATTTACACATGGCCCATTTTCTCTCTGTCCAGTTTAGAAAACATCCCTCACTAAGGCTTGGAGAAGCTGCAAATTCCCAAGGAAAAATGGGCTGCAATCCGATTTCCCATTTCAAGAAGAGCAGAAGAAACATCCCCACACTGACCCTCATGTGCTCTGGATTGCACACCAACCATCTGCATCCTTCCAAAGGCCAGCTGGGCACTGATAAGCTCAGGCAATGCCATAAATCATTTCAGAACAGAGGCAGGCGAGCACCCGCGTCCCAAAGTGCATTGAGAGCCCATCTGGGAGCATCACCTGGAGCTCGGTAAATACACCCACAAAGCAGGAGGCAGCACCTATTCAGTGCCTGTGGAAGAAGAGCCTTTAGAAACGGTGGATCATTCCCAGATAGTTTTAGTAATAAGATCACTAAACTTTCTTTGGTTCAGGGAAAGATAAATATCAAGCTGGTCTTTGGTATTTCTGACCTTGGAATAAACTTTGGGAAGTACACACATTGAAAAGACATAATTTTGAGAAACCTCACATTTACTTTGCTCTTGGAAATTCTTCAGCAGTCCCTGTACTGTGTTGATGAGTTTTACAGCTGCTGCTTTGGTACCAGTGCCCTCCAGCAAAATCACTGCTTTACAGGGGATCTTTTGGATGGGTGGCAAAAAATGCACCACTCACATGGGCAAAACTCCCTCTTCCTGCTGCCAGAAGGCTTTATAATTAACCAGATTATTATTTTCCAAACATTTGCTTCAACACTTCTCATTTGAAATTGGATTCTCCTTTCTTTGGCTTTTTGGACAGATTTTTTTCTCTCCAGAGGAATAGGAGTCACACTGGAATATTACTCAAAGCTGGTTTTCATTTGTATTTTCAAATAGACAAAACCACTCAGGCTTTTGAAGACAGATTCCTCTTGGAAAGGGAAAACCCACCAGTGGGTCGTGTCCTTTGTGCAGGTGCCCAGTGCTGCTGTTACCTGCTGGCGAGGGGGCTCCCACTGGAAAACCATGGCTTTGGGCTGATCCCAAGTGCTGCTGGCACCAGACGCTGTCAGGGGGCTCACAAACACCTCAGACCTCACCAAAGACAAAGGCAGGCACAGGGAGCATTGAGGGAGAGACAGCAGAGACAGGGAGGGGAAGGAAGCATGAGCTGCTAACGAGACTGTCAGCTTAATTTGATAGCCTGGCACAGCCTGCAGAAGCTTGATGCTCAGGGAGAGCAGTCAGGTGCCGTATTTAAGCTTCAAGTTCGAGGTTATGTCAAACTAAAGGCACACCCAGAGCCCTCCTCTGCCATCAGTTTTCCCTGCTGCTGCTGTAGCCACGGTGCTGGCAGTGCAGGGCTGCTCCCGGGTCCAGCCCTCCTGCCTTGGCCAGGCTTTGCGTGGCCAGAACAGCCACCTCGGGCTGTGGGGACAGAGCAGAGCCAAAGCATCCTCAGCAGTGCCTACAGGGCTTGGGAAGAACCTCACCTTGAAGATAAAGGGGCTCGTTTCTTTAAGTGCTAGAGCAATCACTGCTTTCCAGGGGATTTTTAGGATGGGAGGTGAAGCTGGCATGGTCCGGGTGCAGGATCTAGAGACACTCTCACAAAGAGACAGGATAGGTCTATGCTTAGAGATATTCACAACGTCGCCCTTTATAGCACAGCAAAGCTTTTAGATAAAGTGAAAAAGTTAAAGAGGTATTTAAATGCCCACATTAAACTAAGCATCGTTTCAGATGCTGTAAAGGTCAGGTTGCACTAATGGAAATGGCCTGAAAAAACCACCAAGACAAAAGAAGTCATGATGGCTGTCAGGATGAGGCACAAACCAAGCGGAAATGGAGATTTTGCAAAGTTTTGCAAAGCAAGTTGCACCCCTGCAGCGTGTGCAGAGCCCAGCTCTCCAGAGGAGCACTGCTGCTGCACACCCCTGCCATGATGCAAACACTCTGTGAAATGGAAGGGTGTCAGCACACGGAACTTACTTGGTGTTGTCTGAGTCGATGGTATGAAAGAGCTTCTCAAGTTCTTCTTCGTTGAGTGTCCCATCAGAAAAGAAGGCCTGGAACTCCTCCAGGGACAGCTTCCCATCATCTGCAAACAGCAACACAGCTGCCATTAGGGAACAGCAAAGTGAGGGGGCAAGGCTGAAAATCAAGAGTTATTCACAGATTTAAAGATTCCCACCAAAATTAGCTCCGAGTGCTTCTGCAAAACTGGCCCTCAACCAGTGCAGAGCTCACAGGCTTCAGGGTGGGACCCTGCAGCTCTGGCTGACCCAGGAGCAGATGAAGATGCTCCTGGGTATGGATGCACTGGCCATTGGCAACTAATTGGGCTGTTAACCCAAAGCATGGCTCAAACCTCAAGAGGAAAAACTACCAAGCTTCATCCTAAAACTGAATTATGGTTTAGAAATGATGGAGTGTTTTGTCTACCCTATGTTCAAATGATGCAGGATGCTCATTAAGGGACACTCAATAGATAGGAAAAGACCCTGGGCTGGAATTATAGCAGACCCAGCAGCATCTTTTGCCATCTCCATCCAGCTGCATCCTCTCCAGCACAGTCCATCTCCCAGCTCTGGACAGAAACGTTAAATGGAAGCTATTTAACAGATGTGGAAATCTGGCCATACACCTTCTATGTTATTTCATATATTTTGGTCCCAGTGTTAATTTAATACTGGGGCTACTACGGCCTCCTTAAATAACCAAGAAGAAAATGAAATTATCAAATACGTATACAAGGGGCTAAAAGAAGGACTCTCACAACTTTGATAAGGTGACAAAGGCTTATATTTAACTGATAAATCTGGAGCCTATCTCTGTGCTCTGTGGACAGGAACAGAGCTGGCTGTGAGAAAACTCCAGTGAAGTTCAGCAATAAAGCAACAGGAGAGAGACAAAAGAAACTCTAAAGAAACTTTAATTTACTGTTTCTTGTCCAAGCTGCTGACACCACACTCTGGTGTGCAGCAGTGCCTGGGGGGGAATAACTACCCCAGGTCACATATAATTTAAAATTTTTCCATTCATATCCACAGAAGAGTCACAGACTGGAAATGCTGCCTACTTTGTGGTAGGAGAATGTATCATTTATTATTTAATCAAATCAATAATAAACCCTGTTGTTTCTTTTTCAGGAAATGATGCTAGAGGACAAAATTAGCCAACTCTCCACACACACATCAATATTTCTTCCCCAAAGTCTGCTGCTCCTAAAACATACCTGCATTGCCAAATGCTAACCCAGTTTCCCTTGCCTGGCACAGACAAATTTAGAGCAGTGATAAACTGAGTCTAAGATGCCCATTTAATTGGCAATTATGAAAGGAACACAGCAGGAGAACAAAGTCTACAGCAACACTGGGTGAAGAGGGCACCATTTCCAGAGCACCACAATGGCTGCAGACAGGGTCCAGCTGCCTTCATTGTTTTTCTGCATTCCTTCCCCAAAACATGACCTCTTTGCAGCAGGCAGGGTGCAGATAAATAAATTGCATTTATTACCAATGCACAGCTCAGGGGATTGGTCCCAGAACTGCTCTCCCTTTCTGATTACAGAGCACTAGAGCACCTGTACTTCAGCAAGAACCTACTGCTTGAAGCATCCCACCAGTGTCCCCTGGAGGTTCTCCCAGTGGTGAGACTCTTTCCCCGAAGGAGATAAAAAGACTGTCCAGAGCAGGAGCCCCATCCACACCACCCATCTCCACCTCTCCACACTGCACAACTGGATAAGAAGCTTTTCCCCCTCAGTGCTCCTATTCATGCAGTATCCTGGCCAAGATCAAGGTTTGGTTTCTTGTGATCCTGGCTGGCAATGAATGCACATCATCAAGCACCAAGATCAAAAGGATGACAGCATTTCCATCCCACAAGGGCTAAACAACTCTTTATATATGGAACACTTTACCTGTAAACCATAAATCAGCGCTTGTTCACCTTCAAACTGTCCTTCCACACAGAGGGCAGGCAGAAATAAATTCCCAGGAAATTCACATAAATCAACTTACTGGGAAAGAGAAACTGTAAAGTGAAGTGGATTTTTTTTTATTCAGGAGAGTACTTTGATCTGAATTTACAGTTTGCTTAACTCTGAAAAACAGAAAGGTGTTTCTAAGTTTAAGGAAAAAATCCATGCCCTTTATCTAGTTTATATCTTATAACTTCTGTCTTTCATTTTATTCTTGCTTGATTTGTTTTGCTCTGGGTTTTTTGAGGGGTTTTTTGAGTTATGTGCTCCAGGACGCATTTTTGCCTCTGAAATGTCTGTGTTTAAAATCTGTGCCAAAACACTGCTCTGACTCCTGTCTCAGAGTCTCCAGAGAGAAGAGGTAGACAGATACCAACTACCATGACAGGTCAGATCACTGGAAACCCAGATTCACTGAATTTTTGTTGGCATTTAACAGCCCAAAGTAATGAAAAAACAGGATGATTTAAGGATCTAGAGGAAGAAGGAGGGGACAGTGAGTTTTATTTAATTTTTAGTGTCTGGAGACCCTACAGAACTGCTTGACCCCTGGCCAGAATTTGAATAGAAGCACCAATTTTCTTTGCAAGCAGTGCTCAGGACTTTCATCCTCCCCACAACCACCAGCACCAAGTACCAGCCAGCTTAAAGCTGATCGTTATTTAATACAAACTGGAATACTTGTCTGCAAACACACAAAGCAAAAGCCTTTCTGAGTAACAAGATAATCCTTGAGCTGCATATCTATAATTGTGGAGCAGCCTGAGAGCCTGGGTTTCTGGATCCCAGCAGGCAAAGATGCCTTCAGGGAGCTTCAGGGTGATAAGAGGAAGCAGACTGGGCTGGGATTTGCCAGTTCAAATTAAACTGTTCAAAAACCCTGGGCAAGGAGGATTGCCCACAATGGCTCCGACACCAGGTCCCCTGGCTGGCAGCTGCTGTGATAAGTGAGAGCTGATGGGACACTGTGGTCCAGGAGGAGCCTTATCAGGACAGTCCCAGCCTTTTCTGACAGCAGAAGTGTCTGCACTCAGTAGAGGACGGATAAGACTTCCAGAAAGCAGCTTTTTGCAGAAAGCTGCTAGGTTCAAGGGGTACAAATTCTCCACATGGACAGGCAGGGGCTGGACCAGAGCCCCAGTCAAGCAGTTCAGCCTCACCCATGCCCTGCCCTGTAGAGCTCCCCTGGGATCTTTCAGCCCTTGGGAGCTACTTTTGATAGGAAGCATAATGGAAAAATTGAGATTCTTTACCAAATCTCACTAAACCAAGTAAAGTTTACAGCATTTTTGAGATCCAGAAGTCTCAAAGAGATCTAGATCATAAAGATCTTAAGATCTAGAGATCTACAGCTACACAAATAATTGTGACTTTTTTATCTGAACGACCTTACTAAAGGCAGGCAACCTATTTCCACTGACTCTCTCCCTTCCCCGTTAAACCCAGCACTTGAAGTCAACACCTAGCTGCCAACAAGGACAAGAGCCACTAACTAGAAATTGCCTCCCTTGCACTGATCAGCTGAGAAAAGAGATAATCAGGCAACAGCTATCCTGCCATCGTTTCTTCCTGAGAGAGCAATCTTCATTTTACCCTAGCTTTTCAAATAATTCAATCACAGGCAAAGACCAAAGCAAATTACCAGCCCAACAGAGTTATCAAAGTTAAAAGTAACTGAAGAAAGAAGGACATAAGAGAAAGCATCAGAAAGCCCCAACTGGGATGTTATTATATCTCCATTTGCCATCATGAAAATGTGAGGAGTCCAGAAGTGGCTTTTACACCTTCTAACTCACACAATCAAGCTGTTCTCACCCGCTAACACAGCCCAGGGAAAAATCAAACTGAGATCATAAATCGTCCAAAGCATAGGAAATCTGATGGCTGAGTTTCTGGAAATTCTCTCAGTGATACAAATGGCTTAAAGCAACTACAAAATAAGGTCACTGTTCTGAGCCTGAGTTTGCTAAATCTGTTTTCAATTACATGAGGTTGAGACTGCTCATATATTTGCCAGATATATTATGAATATATTTTCTAGCTATTATTATGAATATACTTCATTACTTACTTTTATTACTCTGTGAGTTCTAAAATGTTCTAAGCTCCGCTTACTTGCAAATGCCCAACAGCTATGGGTAAGTAAATTGGATTTTATTGGGGCCTATGAATAAAAATGAAAACTCTATTTTTTTTCTTCTTTCTTGGGAGTATGCATGTGCAGCTACATGAGCCAGCAAGAACAGGGACTGGCTTCTGCCCTGAACCCTTCATCCAGCCCCCTCGGGAGCCAGGAGGAGCGACTTTATTCATTTAAACGAAAGGGAATACAGGCTTGAGCTTTCCATCCTGGGCTATTAGGGGAAATTACCTCCAGGCCCACAGATCTGATCTGTGATGAGCCTTTCCACTGGGCAGAGAAGGGCTGTGTCCTCTGCATCACCCAGCCCACTCCGAAAATCATCTGCAGCTCCTCACCACTCGCTGAGGCACGCAGCAGCCAGCAAAAAACTATCCACCCGCTTTAATTCCAGCCTCACAGGGTTCTGCTGGGGGCAATTGCGTTTAGTTGGAAGCAGGGCTGGTGATTCACCTCCAGACCTGGCTGAAGCTCTGCAGGAGCAGCACAGCCCACGTTTGGGTGGCTCCGCACAAGGACGGTGCCGTTGCCACTGGAACGCAGCCCCTGCAAGTGGCTTTGCTAATGAGATGTAACACACATCATTACAAGGAAATTACTACAATTACAGTAATTTTCTAGTGAAAGAAATTCACTGAATGACTCCAAAATTTTGAAACTTAACTAATGCTCAGCACAGCTGTTTCCACGAGGGTCAGTACCACACCAAGTGATCTGCATAGACAACCTGAGAGACCCATTGATGTTTCCAATATAGCAAATAATCTGTTTGAAACACTGCTGTGCATTTCTAATGCCAGCTGGGAACGCTGGTGGGACCTCCTGGGTGATGCTGGCACAGGAGTGCAAAGGCTGGCACAGAAGACAGCTTCACATACAGACAAAGCGAGGCACTGAACTTCAGGAGCTGGGGTTTTGCTTACTCAACTCATTGAAAAACACTGGATAAATGCTTTTCTGTGTACTGGGCATGATCCCCTCCTTTGCCTTCGCATGAATACAGCTTTGAGGTGGTGTCTTCCACCTTCTGCCAGTGACCCCACGACAGCTCCCGTGGCCACAACCCACAACAAAGCTCACTGGCAAAGGCCACGGGCAGCTCTACTTCCAGCACCACCATCCTCTCTGTCCCATATGTTAATAAAAACCTTTGGGATTTTTATCTTCCCAGAATGTCTTTCCTTCCTGTGCCTGGATGAGGCCTTGGAGGAATATCAGATGCACAAAGCAAATGAAAGAACATCCCTTAAGAAGTCAGCCAATATCCCTCCCTAGTCACTCACCCCAGGAATAAAGATCATCTCTTCTTTGGCAATTTGGCTAACTTTTGTCTTCATCAACGCAAAGACTTCATCAAACACAATATTTAGCCAATTTTGGACTTCTACTTTCTTCTCTGCAGCATAAGGTGAAGTTTTGTGGTACGACTGAAACTGGGACATACTCAAAATCTGTGAATGGCACTTGATAGAAGGACTGAGGACCCTTTTTGTGACAGGATTAGCCTTATGAAAATAAATAAAATATGAAAAGTGACTTTCATTTAAAAATTACCACATCAGTCAGTATAAGATATTGAGGAATGACTTAAAGCCTGGTTCTTGTCTAGGGTGATGGGTAATGCTGCATGCACCAAGCAGACAATGGCTGGGAATCTTCCCTGCAGGACTTGGGCTGGAGAAAAATGGGATTTCCATTGTAGTCAGAAACCAGCACCTCATTCCCATCAAAAACAGCCTGGGCATTAAGTGGCGTCCATTAGCATGCCAGAATTTTCCCCAAGCTGCTCAGCTTTTATCATGAAATCAAGCCTTTTGTCATCCTAGAGTTAGAAGTAATTTTGAAATTATTTTTAATGGCAGCTATAGATAGTTATCAAATGTAAGCTGGTAGGTAGGGAGACAAGCAGGAGTGATATAGCACATTTTCTCCCACTATCTTTTGTGAAGACTCTACTTTTTTCAGTTTCCCACATAATTCTCACCTTGCTGTAATGACCTGATTTAAATGTGGGGGAAGGGGTTTCTGTGCTCACCCATTATATTGAATTTGGACTTTTTATCACAGGTATCTAGGAATGCCCTCCAAAGATATTCCCAGTTGTTTATAAATCAAGTGCTGGAATTAGACTTCCTCAAGGTGTAAAAAGCCTGGCTAGGTTCAATGCAATTGCTGCTTAAGAGAGGTTATAGCAAAAATCACCCAAAGAGTTAGAAGAGGATTTGGACAGAAATGCCTATATAGAAAAAAAGCCACAAAGCTTTCTCCATCCACCATTTTCCTCCAGAAAACAGGACGTAACCTGTTTCAGTTTTCCTCTCACTATCCAAGTTATTTGCTTGCAGTTTAAAAGGAAAATGAATGTCATGAGCTGATTTCAATGTGTTTGCTTCACGTCTGGAGTGGCACAGGGAAAGCCCTGAGCCAGCCCCTCCACGTGCTGAGCTCTGCCATGGTTTATGCAGACTGCAGGTGATCTGAGCCCTGGGACCCTGTGCCCATGAACACATTGTTCTGGCTTAGGGCAGAGCAGTGGGAAAACGCTCAGGAAAGGAAACCAGAGCTTGCAGCAAGCAACCTCCTGGCAAAGAATTCATTTTGAGAGGCAATATGTGAATCCTCAGTGGGTTCCTTGGGCTCCAGCCCGGGCAGCCAAGAGGGGCTGGGGGGGAGGCACCCTGGATGGCTGTGCACCGAGGGTATTTGCTGGCCAGTGTCGCAGCACAAAGCAGACCTCTGGGCTGAGTACCCCAAATATAGCATTAAATAAATAAATACATACATACATAAATAGGGTGTCCTGGTTTGGGTTAGGACAGAGTTAATTTTCTTCCTAGAGGCTGGTACAGTGCTGTGCTCTGGATTTAGTATAAGAATAATGCTGATAACACACTGCTGTTCTAGCTGCTGCTGAAGGGACTGGGGACATGCCTTCACCTCTGTTCCTTCACTCTCCCTCATGAGGAAATATCTGTTTCCAAGCTGCTGCAGCCACCAGCAGACCCAGCCTAGCTCCAGACATACAACTGCCACTGCCTCTCAGTTGTTTTTCATCTTAGTTGACCTGAGACTGCCTTTTTATATTGGGTGCTATTAAATGGATGACTGACTTTGAACAACCATAGCTTTTTAGCGCCTTTGATTTATTTACTCATTTAAAGTCTTTGCCCTGTGAGTTACACAAGCACAGGCCAGCACAGCAAAGCAGAAGGTTCCTGTGCAGAGCTTGCAGCCTCCTGACCCAAACAGCCTCATTCTCTCTCCCAAAGGCTTTGGTTCTCCACATATCCAAACACCTGTCTCGCTCTCTCCATTGCTACTCAGTCTCATCCCCTCTCTGTCATCCTGAATATCTACTTCCTTTGTCACTAAAGTGCCTTCAGCTTCTCCCCTCCCCACACTTCCCACCTTCTTTTTTTATTTGAACTCTTAAGTGTAACATGTAAGACATTGCAGACACCGCTATACGAAATCAGAATTTCTGTTTTAAAGGAGATTTTGCAGAGAGAAGTGGTTGCAACATCGTCAACCTTTGGTCCCTACTACTTGATCCCCAAAATTTCTGTTTATTGCCCAGGCAGCCCTGTTGCACAGATTGGATATTAGGAAACTTTTTTTACTGAAAGGGTGATCAAGCATTGGAACAGACTGCCCAGGAAAGTGGTGGGATCACCATCTGTGAAGGTATTTAAAAGGCTTGTACATGTCACTTGGGGGCACAGTGATAGACTCCAAGGGCACTCTATGATCTTAGAAGGCTTTTCCAGCCTTAATCAGTCTGTGATTTAAAAAAACATCAGCAAACCTTCCTCTACCAATCCGCCAGTCAAAGCCCATGAGCTACTAGCAGCCTCTCTAAATGTTTGATCTAAAGTGAAAATGAAACACAAAGACAGCACAGCTTGTTGTTAATATGAGATCACTCAGTGCTTCAACCATCCCAAAGCGGTAAATCCCGACTTCAAAACTTCCTCCTTGCATTTAAGGCAAAATTCTTACAAGGAGACCTTGCTAAAAGAGACCAGAACCTGCCTCCTGCAGTGCCCTAAAAACAACAATTCTGGACAGGAATTACTATGGACAATGAAAAATACAATAAAATATATAGTAGGAGGAAAAACTGATATTTGGTTACTTAAATTATTAAATAGCATAGCTGCCATTTTCCTATGCAAAAAATAGTTAATTTTTATGCATCAGCAAACTGCAGTGTGATGCATAATTCCCTGCAAGGTTAAGCATTTCTTTGTGAGCAGAATAGAGGTGGCCTGGGAATCACAGAGATACCTAAATCTGCTCCTGATCCCTGCCACATCAAAGCAGAGCAATGGGTTTATTTGGGAGACTTTTTTGCAATTCCCCACTCACACATCAGAAGCTACGCGTCGTTTCAGGCTGGTGCAAGGCTGTTTCTCCTGCCATGCCATGGTGATCCTCCAGGTGCCTCCCACTGCTGAGAGGCAGAAATCTTGGGGTGATGGGCGGAGATGTAAAAGCACTGCAGCACTCGGTGTGCTCTCCTTCAGGTCTCCTACGAGAATAGCACGGGATCTGAGAGAGCTCAAGCCTTTCTGAACTCCAAGTCACCTTCACCATATCTGAAGAAAGAGCCTCTGAGAAGCTGCCGTGGGTAACATCTTCCAGAGTGCCCTCTGCCCAGGCTGGCTGGGGACAGGTCACATACACACACCCGTGCCTGACCTTCAGCAGCAAGGAGGGAAGCCTGGGTTTCTCTGTAGGGACAAGTCAAAATATCGCTTCTGAAGCTTATCAGGTCACTTCCCATCCCTGGAAGTGTTCAATGCAAGGCTGGATGGGGCTTTGAGCAGCCTGGTCTAGTGGAAAGTATCCCTGCCCATGGAAGGGGATTGGAACTAGATGAGCTTTAAGGTACCTGCCAACCCAAACCATTCCATGATTCTATGATTTACTTTATTTCCACCTCCAGGTGGGCAGCCAAAAGCTTCATTTTGCTGGAAAGCAGTGCCTGGAGCTACAGTTCCCTCTTGCACCCAGACAGACCAGGAGAGTACAGCTGATATTCTCAGGAAACTGCTGGAACAGCCACAGCAAGGGCACAGCTGCTCTGGTGCTGGAGCAGAGGTTGGATGTTCTGTGTATCCCACTGAGCTTAAGGAACAGCTCAGTGCACTGACAGCAGCAAACCCAGACCATGAGGCTCACACAGCTCTCAGACTCCTTGAAAAGCAGCAGTGGATGCATGTCCAGGGCAAACAGGAAAGACAGAAAGAAGAAAATTTTAGATAGCAGGTCCTTCATCTTAAGACATGTGGGGAAACACCATTACCTACTGACAGTAACCTCATGCATTCTTAGAACATACTGGGGTCCACACAGGGCCCTCACACCATCCCCTGCCAAATTATTGTCCCTACTTCTGATTGAAGACAGCTCGGATCCCAGATTTAGAAAGGCAATGTGTGTAGCCCTGCGCCGTGCCCGAGTGGGAATGTGCTAGCTGAAACACTCGTGAACTATCAGCTCCAGGCACACTGCCAGCTCCCAAGTTTTCAAACTTTATCATTAAATTTTGGCAGAAACATCAAAAGAAAAAGTAAACCTGGGATGATTGATCAGGAAGTTTCAATCGAGCCAAAGCAGAAGCCAACACTCCCCACCCCAGTACACCCCAGTGCTGCAACAGCCTATTAAATCCAGATTTCTTGGAAAGCTCAGAAAGAGGCACCAAACAGCCCTAATTCCCCTCTGTTCCTCATTAACCAGCCTTTTCACTTGCTTTTTTAGATGTGCAGATAGATGAATATTTCAGAGGGCCAAGGCAGAGTTTGCACTATTTTCAGCTTATTATACCCAGCACTCAGCTTCAAAATGAGGAAGAGGCAAGTGTTTGAGCAAAAGAGGAAAAACTCATGAAAATGCATGGTGCTGCCTCTCTAAAGTGTGGTCCTGGTGTGGCCAGGGCACGGCAGGGAGAGAACCTCTCTGGGGCTGAGGCTGCTCTTGGCAGAGCTTGCAGCAGCACACTGGATCTGGGCACAGCCTGGTGATGCTGCCAGAGGCTGCTCCATGAGCAGCTCAGCTGGGATCACTGCTGCCAGATCCCTGTGAGCTGCTGCTCGTGGGGATCACTGCTGCCAGCTCCCTGTGAGGAGCTGCTCAACTGAGATCACTGCTGCTCGTGGGGATCACTGCTGCCAGCTCCCCGTGAGCTGCTGCTCGTGGGGATCACTGCTGCCAGCTCCCTGTGAGCTGCTGCTCGTGGGGATCACTGCTGCCAGATCCATGTGAGCTGCTGCTCGTGGGGATCACTGCTGCTCGTGGGGATCACTCCTGCCACCTCCCTGTGAGGAGCTGCTCGTGGGGATCACTGCTGCCACAACAGCTGCCTCTCCCAGGGACAGCCTGGACAGGAGCCACGGGCAGCATTTCAGCTGCTGCCCTACCCAGGGAAGCACAGTGCTCAGCTAGGGGAATTGCAACAGGTAGAACTGTAACACCTGGTTTGATTTCGTGATCTCTGACAGCAGAAGTTGCATCTCAGCCTAACTGAAGGATTCAGTACGACAGCCAGAAGCCGTGCCCAGGGTGCAATGACTGCGCTGGGTCCCTGCGGGGTGGTGGCGTGTCAGAAATGAGCTGTGGGCAAGTCTGAAAACTCACCTGGGTTCTGTCACTGCAACAGCTCTCCCGTGATTTTGTTTCCCTTTTGTAAAATAAGCATTATTCTGTGCTTGGTAAAACCCTTGCAGGGGATGAGAAGCAGTGCTCAGGTGACCTTCCACTAACACTGACCGGAGGAAGGCAGCGGCAGCGGGGCTGTTTCCATGTGGTAGCCACTGGTGTTGTTGACTGTTGACAAATTAGCAGCAAATTACTGCAGATTAGAGAGCTACAAACTCATCGCTTTCTGCAGTCCCATGAAACAATATTCAGATTGCATTGGCAGCATCAACAGTTTTCCATTCAGCTAACAAGCTGTGCAGAGATGAAGACAGCAAATTAAACTAACACGAAAAGCAGATTCCTCATTTGCATTCTCAGAAGGCAGAAGTAGTTTCCCCACTGCTTCATCATCTGCAGCACACAGGACATCCAGCTCCCTGTGCCAGGGCTCAATAGGTGCTTGAATAGCAAAGACAGAACCTGCATAATTAATTACTTGTTTCCTCATGTTAACTCCTGAACCATGAAGTCCAGATGTAAGCCTACAACACTGACCTCCTGCAACACTAATGTTTCATTTCTTGAAACTCAGTGGTCTCAAAGTCCCTGTTAAAAAGGGTTTCAGGCTCTAAACAAGACAACTGCTCATGTTTGATGGTCCCTCTCTGAGAAACCCTTTTGCCAATAGCTAAATCCTTTTTCGGGGTAGTCTTTGCTTCAGGACCCAGTATAAATGAGAGCCGAAGTGGTCCCTACCCTGGGATGCCCTTGCAGGTCTCCAGCATGGTCTGTCCTGGTTCCCCGTGGCTGCACGGGGAGAGCAGCCAAGCCAAACCTCACTCAATCCACCACAGTTGCTCTTATCTTTATGCCTCCACTTAATAAGCTTCTGCATTTCCCGTTTATTTTCACAGTGGAAATGTAAGCCCTACGCTCAGTGTCTCCAGCAATTTGTCCAGGGCTNGGGAATTGCAACAGGTAGAACTGTAACACCTGGTTTGATTTCCTGATCTCTGACAGCAGAAGTTGCATCTCAGCCTAACTGAAGGATTCAGTACGACAGCCAGAAGCCGTGCCCAGGGTGCAATGACTGCGCTGGGTCCCTGCGGGGTGGTGGCGTGTCAGAAATGAGCTGTGGGCAGGTCTGAAAACTCACCTGGGTTCTGTCACTGCAACAGCTCTCCCGTGATTTTGTTTCCCCTTTGTAAAATAAGCATTACTCTGTGCTTGGTAAAACCCTTGCAGGGGATGAGAAGCAGTGCTCAGGTGACCTTCCACTCACACCGACCGACCGGAGGAAGGCAGCGGCAGCGGGGCTGTTTCCATGTGGTAGCCACTGGAGTTGTTGACTGTTGACAAATTAGCAGCAAATTACTGCAGATTAGAGAGCTACAAACTCATCGCTTTCTGCAGTCCCATGAAACAATATTCAGATTGCATTGGCAGCATCAACAGTTTTCCATTCAGCTAACAAGCTGTGCAGAGATGAAGACAGCAAATTAAACTAACACGAAAAGCAGATTCCTCATTTGCATTCTCAGAAGGCAGAAGTAGTTTCCCCACTGCTTCATCATCTGCAGCACACAGGACATCCAGCTCCCTGTGCCAGGGCTCAATAGGTGCTTGAATAGCAAAGACAGAACCTGCATAATTAATTACTTGTTTCCTCATGTTAACTCCTGAACCATGAAGTCCAGATGTAAGCCTACAACACTGACCTCCTGCAACACTAATGTTTCATTTCTTGAAACTCAGTGGTCTCAAAGTCCCTGTTAAAAAGGGTTTCAGGCTCTAAACAAGACAACTGCTCATGTTTGATGGTCCCTCTCTGAGAAACCCTTTTGCCAATAGCTAAATCCTTTTTCGGGGTAGTCTTTGCTTCAGGACCCAGTATAAATGAGAGCCGAAGTGGTCCCTACCCTGGGATGCCCTTGCAGGTCTCCAGCATGGTCTGTCCTGGTTCCCCGTGGCTGCACGGGGAGAGCAGCCAAGCCAAACCTCACTCAATCCACCACAGTTGCTCTTATCTTTATGCCTCCACTTAATAAGCTTCTGCATTTCCCGTTTATTTTCACAGTGGAAATGTAAGCCCTATGCTCAGTGTCTCCAGCAATTTGTCCAGGGCTGGATGGGTGTCTCAGCCCTGTCAGAGATATTTAACATCTCTAAGGCAAACAATGCAATCTTTCCTACACTCTTTCATCCTTTTGCTCCAGCAAAGCCTCTGAGCAGCACAGAACAGAGCAGTCCTGCAGGGAAG
Source organism: Melanocharis versteri (assembly GCA_013397845.1). Taxonomy (NCBI): domain Eukaryota; kingdom Metazoa; phylum Chordata; class Aves; order Passeriformes; family Melanocharitidae; genus Melanocharis; species Melanocharis versteri. Next base: position 80,458 of record VZTG01000029.1, read on the forward strand.
GCACATCTGCTCTGAAAAGACTGCAAAGATAAAACAAAACCTAAATACGTTTTTCAGCTCCAGCAAATTAAACAAGCACCTCTTTAATCATAGATTTCTACTTTTAACAAAGCTGCAGCATTCATATCTTCTCTGTCTATTTTTTGTAGTTTGTTCGTTTCAAAAGTAGGTTATAAAACGCCCAGAACTCTTATCCAGCTTTTTGGTTAAGGGAGGAGAAAGATAAGGTATTTCGCTGTCTTTTCTGCAATGACCTATGTAGTAGAGAATAAAGTACAAATGAAAAAAACCCACAAATTTAAACAAATGATGAACACAATAAGAACAAGAATCACTGGAGCACGGCAGGAACCTCCCCCCGACCCACACCCCACGGGCACCGGTTTCACAAGTAGGTCAGGGCTCGCACAGCGAACGGCAGAGCATCCCCGCAGCGCCTGCTCCCTGCGCTCCGCCCCGGACCGAGCTGCAAACGCGGGCAAGCCCCGCTGGTACCAGCACAAAAGGCAGGGGGAAACTCGTGTGCCAACCCAAGGTTCCTGTCGAGAAGCACCCCCTGGCCCCCCGCCCACCTCAGCGTCTCCCATCGGTTCCTTCCGTCCTCAGCATCCCGGCCACTGACCCGGGGGCTCTGTGGTTCAACCCAGCCCGCTTTAATTTGGTAAATCTAAGATGAGGGGAAAAAAGGGTATCTGAAGGGCAAAGTCACTGGAAAAATGCCTACAAGTTTGGTTTTTTGTTTGTTTTTTTTCCCAGGGAAAAATGAGGTCATCTGGCTTCTCTTCTTAAAGAAAGCTTTCAAAGGAACATTTGAAAATCCCAGACCTAAAGTATTTCAAGTTTTGTTTCAGTTTAATCCTTATATCTTCCCCTGAACACTGACAACAGCCTCTCAATTTTTAGCTTACTTTTCCACAGTAAACCTGAAAAAGTCATCACTGAGTTCCTAAATAGGAAAAGAAGAGAAAAATCCTCTGCTGCAGTTTTTCATTGAAAATTGAGAACCACAAATGCACAAACCACTAGGGTGACTGTGCATTGCACTCTTTCCTAACTCAGTGCTGGGTAAGGGTCTCCCTACTCCCTCACCCAGCCCTGCTGCAGCTCATCAAAGTGCTTCTTTGGGAGACTGTGTTTCAGAGAAGTCTTTGTGAATTTTTAATGCTGTGTGCTACTTAGCGTTTGCTGAATTCACAATTTTTCTGTGCCATCTCAGCAGCATCTGCTGCAGCCATGCGACCTGGAGCAGCACGCAGCCTTTCCCAGCATACCTGAGAACCTGGGATCAGAAAGATCCCAAGGAGAGGCCCATGGGCAGTGCAGGAGATGCTTCCAGACCCTTCTGCAGAACCTCGCGATGCAAAACTTCCCCAAGCCACCATCCAGGTTTAACCCAGATTCGAGTGGTGCTCTCGTGGGAACACAGAGCAACACTGCTCATTCTGGCATGCTGAAACCCAGCAGAACAGCACTGTCTGCAGCCTCTGCGCAGGGAACTGCTGCTCTCATCTCTTCTTTTCTCTTTAAGGTCTTACGAAGCCCAAAGGTGATGCCTGGAGAGCAGAGGGGGGAAGTGCTGGATGCTGGTGTGAAAAACCAGCTGGGGAACCAATGCATTGTGCAGAAGGAGGAGAAAAAGGGGGACGTGGCCCGTGAAAGGCAAGACACACAAGCTGTCTGACATAAGGGTGAAGCATGACCCTTCTGCTTTTGGCAGAACTGAATTTACACAGGAGAGCAGTGGCACTGAGGGCCTCCAGCACTCAGGGTGATGCCTAACAGTTTCCAAGATAAACCACACTCATTTGAGCTCTCTTCTGCTTCCCCAGGCTCTGGTAACAAAATCACTGTATTCCTTTTATAGATTTTTAAAAAAGAAACAACACCAAAAAACCTCCCACCAAAACCCAACAGCACCTAGATTCCACAGAAGTGCCATGCCAGAAAACGCTATACAAGAACTCATAGGAAATCCAAATTGCTAACATCTTTTTTTTCCCAAAGCTGGGGAGCCCTAAGTTGGGAGCACAGCCCTGCTCTGTTCTGCTCAGGAGTACAGGAGTACTACAGCAGGAGTAAAGATTACCCAGCCAGCAAGAAAGAAAACTCAGGAGCCACTCTGCACGTGGACAATTCACTGCGGGTTGCCTGGCTTGGCAATGGAAGCACTTGAGGGAACTCCGTAATTCTTTGATACACAGAGCATTATGAGCTTTAGGTAATGGAACAGAAAATGTTAGGTTTAGCCGTTGATGATATCTCCTGTGATGTTTGATCAAACCCTCCTCGTGTGGAGGAGGTGATTTATTAGCAGAGATTGGACCCATTTGAAGAAAGAAGCATCCTGGTGCAGGAGAAGGCTCATCTGAGAGCTTCATCAAAGCAGCAGTTTACAGAGAGGTTTTCTGTCTCCCAGCAATACCAGCTCACATGTCAGTGCCAAACCTGCCATGAAAAAGCTTTCCAGAAAGCAGATAAGCATCATCACAGCCTTGGAGGAGCACAGCTCTCTGCAGGCTCTCCTTTGCCTGCAGGAAACTCACTAAAATTTCCTGCTTTCCCAAACTATTAGCACAGGCTGGATTTCTAGACTGGTTCAATGCACAAAGCTATGGGTGAATTTAGCAGGATTTTGCACTCCTTTCATGAGGGACCTGTTTGCCTCTTTGGACACATGTGAGCCTGAAACATTTGTGTTTCATTTACACGCAAAAAAAAAGAAGTACATAATAAGCTGGGAGACAGGAAACAGAACAGTCCTTGCAATACCAGTGGAGCTGGTGACAGTCAGAGTGCTGGTCAGGCCATGCCACAGTGCCTGGTCAGAGGATACGTCTGACTGAGGGCTTGGTGACTTTTGGTGTGGGAGATGACACAACGTTTGCTGTTTCCTTCTATGTCCACCCTAATTAAAGAGAAGCTAATTCCAAACCTTGCCTGTCTCTCTCATGGAGCACACTGACGTGCTTTTGCAGAGAGAAGGATGCTCGCAATCAGCTCAGTGTTTCCTACCTGCCCAAATCCCACGGGATGTCTGTGCTACAGAACAACGTGGCTCCTGATGCAAGATCAGCCTCTGTGAATCTGCACCGAGTGCTGCTGCAATAGCCATGACTGAGAAATGTTTAATCCTCATTCTTGTTTTATAAAAGGATCAAAATGCTCAGCATGCTGACAATTCAAAGGTTTAGCAGTCCCGCATAGAAATACGCACTGCAGGCTTGAAAGCTGAATACTAAAATTCTAGAAGACAAAGAGTAAAAAGACAAAAAAAACCCTACCCATGCTATTCTGCAGTGTACCGGTCCTGTTCTGTACTGATTTATGAATACGAGAAAACTGCTTTCTTTTACGTTGCCTTGGTTATCCAGTCACTTGCTGTATGAATACGTTTGCTCAGGTCAGTGCAGGGCTCTCAGAAAAAGCACACGAGAGAAGGGAGTGAGTGGCTCCAGTGATCCACAGTTTGAGGCTCTTGATACTGAAAAAACCGTGGATCTGTTTGCCCTGCTAATCTCTCCTCCAGCTGCAGCCAGCCCCCAGGCGGGTTTTGCTGGGAGCAGCCTGAGCCTTCAGCCAGGGAATGCTGTGTCAGGGGAGGAGCAGGGACATGCTGAGGTGCCACAGGTGACACATCACCCCACAGCCCCCGCTGTCAGCAGGGCAGGTGTCTCTGCTCTTAACTGATGCCTTGGTCTGCCAATAGACACTTTCGTCTTCCTCCTCCTCCCAAATCCACCCTCAACCTCCCATCCATCTTTCTTTGCCCACTTACCCCTTTATTGGCCCCCTAGAGGGAGGAGAAATGGGAAACGGGGAAAGCATCAGGTGTCCTTCCTCATTTGGGTATTGCAAATCTACCTTTTCAGAAAACATCTACAGAAATTGTCTTCCCAGGCAATCAGGCAGCCCCAGCCCTGATGTGAAGGACACGGCGAGGCAGCGAGCACAGTCAGATTGCATTTGCTGAACAGCGGTCACCCTCTCCCTGGCTGCTGACCTTTAAAATGTCAGGCACCTCATTTAGAAAGCAACAATTGGGTTTGAAAAGTTTCAAGGCTCTGTGTCCTGCTCCAGCCAATTTTGCAGACAGGGCTCTGCAAGAACATCTCCCACCGCTGGTTTTTCCTTTCCCCTTCATCTCCCCAGGATTTCAGCACTTAGCACCTCATTCTTTCATGCTGCTCTTGTTACAAGAGGATTTAATATTCCTGACTATGGACAGCCCCACTTTTATAACTTCTTTTCAGTTAATTCTTCTTCCAGTTAAATGCTGGAAAACCATTTTCCCCTCTGATTTCCAGCTTAGGAAAACCTTTTGCAAGATCTAAACTCTGCTGTTTTCCTACAACTAGATTACAGGATGCAGGAGAGAGGAAACAAGTTTAGTTCCTGTCTTTGAAAAATATAAATATTTTATCTTGTTTTTACAGTCTTATGCAAGTACTTCCATTTATAGCATACAACTTTTTTCCCCCCGTTTGACACATACCAAGCGTATTAATTGATACCACTATCACTCCAGCTACAAAAGGAAAACGAGACAATTCTGCACACAGCTATGTTTGCACAGAGCCAAAGCCTGAGCTTCATAAAGCCCAGGGGCAGTCGTGCATTCCCCATTCCCTACCTCTGGTCTCCAGTTTGGAACCCAGCCAGGCAAGCTGTGTCTTCCTATCACTCAGCTTTCCAGGCAGAAGTATTTCAAATGAATTCATAGGCCCTTCCTGCCCCTCCATCCTTCCTTTCCTCTGATCCCACCCCACAAGGATGTCACAGGGGTTAATGAGTGTTGCACATTTGCTCTCTGCAGATGATGCTGGTGCCAAGGAAGGTGACAGCGTAGTGCCATGGCAGCTCTGCAGCTGCTCCTGACTGCCAGGGTGCAGATTGCCCATTATTATTATTATTATT